>CAEFZX010023797.1:0-26157 GCA_903066825.1 Alfaro cultratus | reverse complement strand
TATATACACGTCGTATTCAAAGCATTAACAGCCTGGTAATGCTTTTTAAAATTTCTTTTTAAAATTTCGTTGTAAAACGTAAATGGCAAGTCCGCTCAGTGATCTGGTGGACTGGACATCACGTGACCTGCTGTGCACCACATGTGCTGTTGCTTTACATTGAGTCAGGAATATCGGTGGTCGGGGAAGTGACACAATTTAGCAACGAATCTGATAAAGGGATGCAAAGTTTTGATATTAATTGTCAACACTACAATAGCAAGATAATAAAGTCCAAAGGGATCAGATTTCCCAGGTCAGTAAAAAGCTTTAATTAAAAAAAATGTATATATAAAGAAAGTGGAGAGTAGGTTAGTTATGCTAGCTTAACTTGGTTTATCTAAATCTTTTTAGGTTAAGATTTAGATAAGTGTCACTTTTATTTATAACTGATTCTATGATTCTGTTGGGTAAATTTCTGTTGTCCATGTTCTTAACTCATGAGGTATCCTGGCAGCTTCATGCGCATGAAAACTCTGACCATGAAGAATGTGAGGATGACACTGACAGAGCAATTGTGTTTTCTTGACTTGCTGAATACAGAGCAAAATTCCATGTTATAAGGAGCACATAAGTATGATGCCTCTAAGGGGACATGGAGAAAAAAAAGCAATCCCGACTTACTTTCTCGAGATCCCAAGAAATATTTTGAAAAATCCCACGTTTGTGTTTTGGCTGAAAAGGCGTGTTTATGCAGCTTCTGCATGCCGGTAAAGGTGGTGGAGTTTAAGCGAGACGCACAGAGGACGACTTACAACATGTCCTACGGTCTGGAGATGTCCCAGAGGAGGATGTTATGCTAAGAGACATGAGGTTGAAGTTGGTTTCCGATTATAGCTTCCTTTCAATAAAGAGCAATTTCAGTACTTTATTTGCATGCGCATGAGAAATCAACTCCTCCTCCAGCATTATTTTGCTGCTTTCCATTTTTAGCTTTCTAATTTCTCTCATTTTTTAAATAGCAAGATTTGATTCTAGTACGGTAAGCTCAGTTAATTATTCAAAGTAGTTTAAAAAGTGTATTTCTATGGAAACCCAGCAGATTGCATTGAGTCATTGACGCGCAGCATTCATTCCCCCTGGACCAGCAGGTATTGACAGTAGGAAATGGCAGCATGCATTCAGGGACAATTAAACAGAGTAAAGTCAGAAAAAATAGTCAGAAAGGTAGCTTAGTGGTAGAGTATAAGCGCCATGTGAGAAGTCTGCAGTCAGTCAGCTTTGAATGAAGCACAGGTCATAAATGCACTGGAAAACACAAGAGCACTAACCAGAGCTGAGCCAGTGGAACAAAATGAGCATGGCCAAATAGAGGAGAGGGAAGAGAATTAAAGTGACTGAAGCAATATGAGCATCCAAAGATCATCATGTAGAAAAAACAGAAAAATAATTCTTAACTGTCTTCTTTTTCAGTGAGAAAAGAGTTTCTCATGCAACTATGAGCAGAAATAGAGAGACGTTCAAATCTGTAAAGTCAGAAAAGCTGTTTCCATGTTTGAAATTTTTATGGTTATATCTACTGCCATACTAACACAAACTTGCCTATTTCGACTTTTCTTTTTATTCTGCTCAAATTATTTAGTCGGTACGATAGAATAATCTTGTCTACATTTGACAATGTCAAATGGCTGTATATATTCAGGCCTGATGATTGTGAAAAATAAAATAAAAGTCCTTCTTAAAAGAAATTATGTATTTTGTGACTTTATAGACCAAAAATGTTACAAGAAATTCTTAAGGAAATGAAAGAGCTACTGAGATAACAAAATGATCAGTTAAAGGTGAAACAAAGATGTGACATTTACTAATAATATTTATCAGATATTCTATTCTTAATTTGCACTATTCATTCATTAAACAACCAGGTCATTGTGTTTATTTCAGTTGGATTTCTGTCCAACCAAAAATCAGACACCAAATTAAAATCACCTCCAACTATAATTTTAACTGTTGAATAAGCAGAGTAAAGTCAGCAATATTAAAAATAATAAGGGCTGGTCCAAAACCAGATCATTTTTGTCCCAACCAAATTGCCTAATTATAATCTGCTAATCCCAAATTAGCTTCCTTACAGCCATTGACTGTTTTATGAAAGATCTCTTCACAACGAGAAATCACACAACAACGTCTGCAATCTAGCAGCAAATCGCAGACAGTTGTGTCTCGGAAGACTCCATACATCGTCACATTAGAGAGTCACATTCTACTGACTTTCTAACATGGGAGTGATTGGTCAGGCCACCTGTGGATTGATAAAACACTGAACATCTGCAGCGTTACCATGGCTTATTAGTACTACATACTGTCTATAACATGTTTAGACATGTCAAAAAATAGGCCTTTTTTTCGTTCCCTATTTTTTAATTTCTTTAGATATTTTTAAAAGTCCATTGCTGACGTGTGGAGATGTGCCAAAGTTTCAGCTCTTAGCTCTCTGGGAGTCAAAAAGCTAAAAACCGAAACCTTGGCAACCATTTTTATTGCTTCTTCCATGTTGGTCCTACTCTGGAATGGACCAACATAAAAATACATTTACTCTTATTCCCTTAGGGGATGTTGAAATTGATGACATCATAAAATCCAACTCAGTATATCACAAGTATTATACAATATCAAAGCAACTTTGTGATATAATAAACTATTGTAGTTAAGGTTACTGTAGTGTGGATGAAAAGCTAAACAGAGAATGGATAACCAGGACAACCTTGAATGTTGTGATGTTTCAGGAGTTGGCAGACTTCAGATTTTCCAGTCTTTAATAATCCAGCACATGGGACTCCCATTTCATCCTTTAAAGAATTCAGAACAGATTGGGGACTAATGCAGGTGCCTATCCAGTCTGTCAGGATGAAAACTAAATTCTGAGCAGAAAAGCAAAACTCTCTCTCTTTTTTTTCCATCTATTTCCAGCCCACTCTGCCTGTCAGAAGAAATGGATCATCGCTGATTGAAGATCCTGGCTGAATTGTTTTCCTTATCCAGGGGGCTGGAAGAAAACCCTGTTCACCTGGGTGGAGGTCCCAGTAGACCACCAGTCCTTCAGCACCTATGCTCCTCCCCTTTGGAGGTGTTCCAGGAGGCCATACCTCCATGGCCTAATCTTGGGCAAGTGAAAAACAGTTCACAGATGAATAAATTATTATTGTTTATTTATTTTTTTTTCATTTTATGCAACTTGGACTTGAAAGCAAACATTAAGTGGGCAAGCAAATCCATTTTTTATCGGTTTCCTTTACAGGATACAGTCTTGTTCTTGCTTTATTTTAATAATACATGGAAATGAATAGATTATTTCCCTCTGTTCAGTATCTGAACTCAACAAGCTGTCAGTGATCCTTAGAAAATAAACGCTACCACAGGCATTATGCACTATGACACCATGGATGAATTAAGTGTCTCTTTGGTAAGTTTCCAAAATAAAATAAAAAATCCAAAACAGTGAATTCACTGTTTTGCTGTCTGAAAAAGTCAGTATATTGTACTGATTGTCTTGGATGGTGGAAAGCATGTATCCAGTATAAAAGGGATAATCTTCCGATACTGAATTACTGGAGAATGAGGTGCAGCTCCTCCTCACAGCTGCAGATACCAAGCTTCCGAGTTTCCGCTTCACAGAGCAGCCCTCCCACGCCACGCCTCCACTCAGCTCCTTCAGACTAGCCAGCAGCAATTAGCAAACATCTGGTGGAATTGCGCATCTGCTGAGCTCATTGTAGGAGCTACTTCTCGGCGAAACGCTGGTAAAAATGTTGCTAAAGGGTTAATAGAGGAGCCATGTTGTGATGGCTTCCTGAAGGAGAAGGAGTTTTTAAAGATGGTGGCGCAATTCCATGGTATTAAATTGCAAAGTCAAACTGCAAAGTCAAACTTGTTTTCATTCATATTTGATATAGAATTTTTATAACAAGTGAAGGTAAACCAGTTGCTTGATTGTGCCACAAAATGACACTATGTGCCTGAAAAATATGCAATACTGGCCCTTTAAAAAAAAAAGTCTTACTACTGGGCCCCACCAAAATAAGCCATGGATTTTTTTGGAGCTGGGTCTGGATCTCTCCAGGTCTCCATGGTCAATACTTTCCTCTGCTTTCCTACTCAAGATTACATGTTGTACCTTCTTCAACAACTAGCAAAGTTTTTAGTGAGTATATTATTTATTTTTTTTTTATTTAAGAAACTTTATTGATAATATTTTTCATATATAGCCCAAACAAACTGAAATATTCAAGCCACTTACAGGTGAAGTGTATATACTGTTACTGTAGAGTTTTCTGCTGTGAAACTTATTCTTCTAACATTCATCTATCGCCAGGGTTTCAAACCTGGCATCTGTTCCCCTTGAATTTGGGTGCCAGACATCACAGATGGTATGCAAAGCTTTGCCTGCACTGAGGTTATGAAGTTGTCAAAATACATTTGCATACACATTTACAGGGTTATCAGACATTTTTTAGAGATGAAATAAATGAACCACAGCAGTTGGATGAAAAAGGTTTTCACATAAAAATAACCCTGGACATTTTATAACATGTCATGAACAGTTTACGCCCCCAGAACTAAAAAAATGATAAAGAAGCCTGACACAGAGCACAACAACCAACCTTGGGTGTTGGGCTCAAATTTTGGTTGATGGGAAGAGTCCATTATCTGCTGGAAGTGCTGGATAAAACCAAATCTGCATCCACAAGCAGGAAACCTGGAATCCTCTTTAATGCAAATTGCAGCAACAGTTGGTGAAAAACTCTATTAATATTAACTTTTAATATTAACCTATTAGCAGTTTTGTGGGAGCAAAAAAGGTGTCAGTGATGAAACATTTTTAAAAAGTTTTTCTGCTTTTAATTAGATAAAAGTGACTGATAATGAGTCATTTAAGAAAGGGATTCTACAGAGGATTGTCTTTAAATCATGTCTGGTAATTTAAACAATTTTATTGGCAAATGTAGGCAGAGTTGTATTAAAAACATGAACCGTTTCTAGGTGGCTTCATTGTTGAGTAATCCATTGTCCATGTCTATTTTTCCTTTACTAATTGACTGAGTCCAATCAAATATCAAGTCAGTTCTACGCTGATCACTGTCCAAGTTCTCAGACATTTCGTCTGTTTTCAGATTTCCCTCTGGACTAAACAAAGTTTCATCTTATGAATTGAGCTGGAAGCTGAGCCCTGCTGTTCATACTTTTGTATAGCTTGTACATGCTCTTTCTGAAATAGTGTAATCGTATATTTTTTTCAGATAATTAATCCCCAAATTACCTGTCAGATTTGGAATTTTATCAAATCTCAGCTAACTAGTACATGTTAAATTCTAAAAAATAGGAGGAAAGCATAAACATCCTCAAAGACTTGAAGCTTATCACCAAAGATAAATGATCAAAAACACAAAAATATGTTTGATTGCTGAAATGGCAATAAAGATTTCTTCATTGATTATTAAGAAAAATGGTGTAGATAACTTTTGACATGCTTTTTAAAAAATAAAATACATATAAAACCTTTTTTCCAGAATCTATCACTACTTTACATTGCTTTACTACACTTATCTTATTCCCTATCAGACTTAAAATTTCTTGGTTGAATGAGAGTAATTTTGGGCTTAACAGTACAAAGAACAAGAGCAAAGTCAAGTCTCTAATTATCTTGATTTTATTTTCCTAATTAATTGTACTGGATCTAATCGGGTTGACTCACTCACACATGCAGTAGAAATCGTATTCAGTCTGAATTTAAAGAGTTTAAATTCAGACTCTACTCTTCATGGCAGTCTTGTTCATGCAACAGTTTTTTGTTGTGATTTTTTTTTTTTTTTGCATACACTTGTGGAAAAAATGTTTCTGCTTTGTGTTATCAAACAGACTCAACCCATTACAGATGCAGCTCTGCTTAATGAAATCGCATTGCAATTAGAAATGATTTATTAAAAATGAAAAGCCACAGCACTGCTGCCAGACAGTGTATTAACAAAGCAATGATGCATACAGTTAACAGGGTTGTTTTTTTATGATAATCTGGTTCTTGATTAGTCACTGTTTTGTTGTTATTTTGCGTCCTAATCAGTCTTTGTGCATGTATGTCTGATTTACTGCATGAATGTTACTATCGGCAGCTATTGGCAGCTTTTTTTTGTCAAAAAAGATACTTTTTGACAAAAAACTTTTTTTTCCTGTGAATAAGTTCTCAAGTGCGACTTGAATGTCTATGTATGGTGCTTATTCTCGTGTAAAAAATCAGGAAAAAAAAAAAAAAGATAGTTTTTGTCAGTTTTTTTCCCAGCATGTTAGATACTACAGCAATGACTTTGCAGCTCTCTGTATGAAAAAATAAATCAATCAGCCTGAAAACCTGGAATGTGCAGAAAGTTTTGACTTGACTAAATCAGCACTGAAAACGTCGTTTCCAGCAACTTCTGATCGAAACTGTTTATCAGAGGATTAGATTTGAGATTTAAATATAAAAATAAATAAATTGCACACTTAATGTCAGTAAGTATTGCTGTTAAGCAATAATAGCAATTGTTGGACTTTCTGGAACACGGCTGACTTTTATAAAGTAGTCCCTCAATATCAATAAATTCCTTCTTTAGACGCCTCATATTAACTTGGTGTTGCATTCCAAGGCCAGTTTTGATGTGTGTTTGAGATAATTGTCTTGTTGCTTAGCTGTTGGTTCGAGGTGAGACTTGAAGAGTTTAGAGGTAGTCTTTAGTCTTTATTATTCAGTTTTAAGTGCAGTCCTCCAGTTTGGAGAAAACATATATATGACAGGAATGATGACCATGCCTCTAGTCTTTGTGTCCAATTGTTTTTGACCACAATAGAACCTTTTCAAAGGTTTTGGGATTAGGCTTTTCTCTGAGTACTGAAAACCTTTAAACATGATTGGTCATGATTAAAGGTGAGCTAGAGGTTTATATGTCTGGTTCTTGGGTTATTTCAGAATTTCTCTTATCTAAAGGTGACAGTTTGGGTCAAATGGTTAAAATCTAAACACCATTTGATGTCCCTATAGCATAACTGCCCTTAAAGAGACATCTAAGTTAATTGTGACCTTCCTAAAATAACTTTTCCAAAACCGCAACATTAATTGTGTTGGTCAAATAGTCAGGCAGAAATGTGCCACCAGCCTGGTGATGCAACAGTTAACCAAATATTGGCTGGGGATGTACATATTTCAGCATGTGTATAATTCTGATGCCATGTGGACAACAGCAAAAAAAAAAAAAAAAAAAAAAAATCACAATAATTTACATCCATGAACACAATTCTTTTCAAAAAAACAAAAACCCAGGGAATAATAACAAATGACCAGGCCACCGGCTTCAGCTGCTTTCATGTGTTGGTAGGGTATCATTAAAGTGATAGAGCCTCAAAAACAAATGTATTTTGTTGATTGATCCTAGATAGTTGCCACCAATTTTCTTTATGCTTGTCATAAAAATGGTGGTGTATACTGAAAGCATTAAGGTGACAAAATAGCTTTTCAGATGTTTTCTTGCTTTCCAGATGTTGCCACGGAGCTCGGTTGCAGTGAAAGCTGTTTCGATGCAACCCCTGTTTGTGATTGAATAATACACACGCAATAACACAGAGTAACATTAATGATGGCAGTTAGTGACAGTGATGGGACCATGTAGGGGTCCGTGATGATAGGCAGTACGGATTATTTGCAATCAACAAATCAACACTTCCACTTTTTGTCATGTTTCAGCCTTATTCCAAATTGTATTAAATTTCCTCAAAATGCTGCACACAAATATCCCATTATGACAATGTGGAATTTCCTCTTTGTGTGTGTTTTGTGAATTCATTAAAATGGAAAACTGAGACTATCAGATTTACATTTGTGTTCACAGCCTTTGCCATGCAGCTCAACATTGAGCTGTTTCTAAAATATAAATACAATCAACCTTTAGTGAATTCAGTTGAATGGACTTCATTTGGAAAGACACACTTGTCCACAGTTGACAGCAGGTCAGAGAACAAACACCAAGCATGAACTCAAAGGGATTGTCTCTAGACTGCTGAGACGGGGTTAACTTGAGGCCCCAATGTGGGGAAAGATCCAGAAACATTTCTTCTGCTTTAAGGTCCCAGTGAGCTCAGCGGCCTCCATCATTGGTCAGTGGAGGAAGTTTGGAACCAGCAGTACTCGTCCTGTATCTAACCAGCTGTCTGAACTGAGCAATGGGAGAAGAAGATCAAGAATATGAGGGTCGCTCTGTCAGAGCGACACTAATGGACACTAAAGAATGAAGAACTCAGTGATGAAAAGAGACATCCTGGATGACAACCTGCTGCAGAGCATCCTGACCTCAGACGGTTCATTTCTCAACAGGACAACGACCCAAAGCTCATGGACAAGATCTCTAAGGAGTGGCTTCAGAATCACACTGTGAACATCCCAGAGAGTCCAGACTGGAATCTGACTGAAGATCTGTGGAGAGATTTGAAAATGGCTTCCAGACATCTCCATCCAACCTGATGCAGAAGAACTGCAGAGAAGAACGAACCAAACTGCTCGAAGACGGATGAGCTGAGCTGGAGACTCCAGATTCAATGAGCCTGGAGGCCAAAGCTGGATCGACAAAGTACCAAGCAAAGGCTGTGAATACTTATGGAAATTTGGTTTATTGGTTTTTAATTTGAATACATTTGCAAAACACAGAAGAAGTCCACATTGCCACAAAGGGGTATTTATGTGGAACGTTCAGAAAAGACATTCATTTAATACAATTTGAAGTATGGCTGGAGCATAAAATGTAAAATAAAATGTCACCTAATGTGAATACTTTCCAGAAACACTGTACAAATGTCCTTTACTTCTGTTACTCTACAATACTTTAACTTGGGAAGTTTGGAACCCCCACAAGTTAATCCATGCAAATCTCTTTTAGGTCAGTAACTTGAAACTTTTTTGTATCTTTTGTTTTTCTTCCCTGCCAACCATTTTTTAATTTTTTTTACTTTTGACAAATCTGAGCAATTCACAATTTATTTCACAACAGACCTATTCTGGAGTCTGAGCTTCCAAATCCTCTCTCTGGGACCATCACCATCACCATCATCATCATAGCTGTGATGGGGCTGTTGTTCTGCATAAGTGACTCCATTTGGCCAATTAGCCCTCTCTAGGAAGTGGTCCTATTATTCTCCCCTCCTCCCTGATGAAACAATGTCAGACAGAGGCCTTTGCTGGCTGATTATACCACTGTGACATTCAACCGCATGACTCTGTGTAAAGCAACAATACCTCATAAAACATGTAGCAGGAATTAAAGTCGACAGTCGCTGATAGATAGAGCAGAGAGTGGGAAAGACAGTGCGAGGACCGGTTGAATTTGCCCTTGGCTGCATGCGGCAGTTTTTACAATAACAATTAGAGTGTGAGAGATATAAAAGCTAATGATCAGGTCTGTCATATTTGCATATGCAAAGAGCAGTGGGCTGATTGCTTGCACGAAACGGTACTTAGAGAATGTAATTAGAGAAGTCTGGCGGTGATGTCGACAGCCAGAACAGTGGAGAGATTCCCTCTTAATGAGGCTTGTCACGGCACACGATGCCTCCAGTCTCTGCTCCGTGATCTGACACACACACACACACACATGCACGCCTACTCACACACACACACTCTTTAACCCAGTCTACAGTCTGTAACCCAGTGGAAACACCTCTACTAAGAGCTGCTTACATAAAAGAGTCTGATGGTGTGAAATTTCTACAAACATGACACATGAACACTTGGTGTCAGTCCAGTTCAGTAAAACATGCACAGACAAGCTCAAACAGAGACCCGAGGAGCCACTGCATGGGGTCTAATCAAGACATTTAGCCCAATTACACAACAGGCTAGAGTCAAACACAGCTCCTTTTAACATCTAATGGATACTGATAACTTATTTAGCTTTTTTATTTTTACATGAAGAAATATGTAGAAACAAACAAAGTTTTATTCACTTTAAACCCCTTCTGGGGGAGATAACCCACATTCTTTTGGTTTATTTTGCCAACATTAGACCGACTCAGTCTTGGATTTGCTTAAAGGGGGCTGTTATACAAAATCAATCTTGGTGATCTCTACATCATTCCCTCAGCAGAAACATACCTGGAATGTTGCTTTGACTCATTCATGCATGTTTGAAAAATCCTTGAATCTCCCTTGGCAACCATTTGGGCATGCCTAAGAAATTGTTCATATGATGAACCGCCTACTTCCCCAGCTGAGCTCTGCCCCCACAGAGCACTCCGGCCCCGCTCAGCTCCTTCAGACTAGTGGCAGCAGCAGTTAGCAAGCACCTGGTTGAACTGTCTGAGCTCATCATGCAATGTTCCTAAGAATGGTCGTAAACAGCATCATGGAGAAGCCCTGTTGTAGCTACGTGCTGAAGGTGGCGTGTCAAAAAAGGTTAGTTGGTTCTTAGAGAGACAAAGATTAATTTCAAAGGAACAGGATTTGACTTTGCTATGATGCAAAGTCAAATCCCTCTGAGGATGGTTTTGATATACAGTCCCATTCAATAGACTAGAGTATTATTTAAGTCATTTTATTTCATGAACTTTACCATAAAGTGAAACAGATTATATAGATTAATTAAACATGGATGGATGTTTGAAAGTCTTTATTTTTGCTAATTATGATGATTTTCTGCTTCCACTTAATGAAAACATCACATTTAAACTTAGAATATTACTTAAGAATGAACAAAACAGTAATAGTGATATTGCTATATGGATTGCCAAGAAAAACAATTACCAATAAAAAACACTCGAACTGTATTACATGTGACCCTGCCTCCAACCTCCAGGTCTTGGTTTAATGAACACATTTAATGAAAACTTGAAAATTCTTACTAATAAATAGTCACCAAAGACTGCTGATAAAAAGCTCTAAACCAAGTTTCTATTCTTGTTTTTCTTTTTTTTTTTTTGCATTGTACTTTTTCACGAAGGCCAACAGTATTTAATGAGCTAATTAAATCAAACCATTCAGTAGTAAAACATAGAAAGTTCCACTTGATTTAAGAACTTAATTTTACTAATTTTATGACTTTAAATGAATCCTTTTATTGTGTTGAGACATCAAGAGATAGAAGTTCCTGGGGTGAACATTAAAACTGTCACCACAGGTTGGTGAGAAAGTACTTTTTCTTTGTTCATGGCTGTTATATTTGTTGCTATCTTTAGTTGACTTTATCTTGCAAGGCCACTTTTTTTTCCTTCAATCTTAAGGACTTGATCAAGATAAAACTGTGCAACAGACTCCAGCGCACACAGGACGTCTGCCAGAGAGCCCAACACTAGAACCTGGAGGGAATATAGCAATAAATGGTTTGACAACAGTACAGCCTGACCTTTAACCTCAGCTCTCCACGGCCCCCTGGTGGCAGAATAGTGGGGGGAAATTCCTTTTAGCTTAACCTATGGATGCTTCAAAACATGCCAGATCTGATTAATGATCATTTAACTGTTTAGTTTATTCTGACTTTCACTCAGCAACGTTCCTTAAAAAGTGCAGAATAGTGAACCTTTAACGGTTTAAGATAACACTGTTGTGTTTCATGTTATTGTTTTCAAGCACTTTTTATACAAATCCAGACATCTAAATACAATTGTCATTTTTATCTAAAAAGGGAACTAAAAGTAAAAGCAGCAGTAATTCACAAATACAACATTTAAAATGTGACAGTGGTTGAATTGCCTCATATTGCCAGTTCTGCCATCTTGTTGTGCTGAAGCAGCAGATCAGACAGAGCAGCTTGAGATCCTAAAGTGAACAAACGGTGATTTACCATTCCACCCTAACGGAGCTAAAATTTAATTTCATCTTTATACACACAATTTCGCATCACTTTGATGGTGGTGCTAAATCACTTGCGCTCCTCCCTGCTGCGGTTCCAGTAAATACGTTTTGAGATGCGACTTTAAGCAATACAATATGCGACTAATAAAAGAGAATGTTTGCACCCGATGGAAGACCTGAAACAATCAATCAGGGAGCAGCTGTGGGTAGCATGCTCACCGGTAATTAAATAACCTGCATATACACACTCATTCATCTAGGGCCCCTCACACAGGAACTTAATCAGGATCTCCTGTCAGACCAAGGTTTCCTGCACTAATTGTCTAACAGTTTTGCCCTTTTCAGTTTCTAATCACTTTCGACCCAATCTTTGATTTTGAATCATTTCAACTTATCCAGAGATAAAAAAAAAAAAAAAAAAGAAGTGCTGTGTTGGTTTGTGCATAAACAGGGTATTTTTTAAAAAAAAGTAACATGAACTTGAATGAAATTTAAGTTAGAAAAAACTGACTATAAAGGATTTTGGTGAATTCTGGTGTATTGCAATCAAGATCATCAAAAGTTGAAATTTTCTGGGGTCAGTTCATGGCTCTTGGTAGAAACTCACTGCCTACTGTTCTCTACATCCCCATAGTGAGAAGCTCACAAACATGTTCTGTACAGAATGCGCCAAGCCTCGCATGGGTTGGCACATTGTGTAAAACAATGCTGTTGTCTTTAATGAAAACATTTTCTGCTACAAAGACAAATGAAAACAGATGAGACATCAATATGGGGACATTTAGTCTGGAAGAAATTCATTTTTATCAGGGAATCTTTATTTGTTCATGTGACTGTACATGTACTACTGTTAAAATACAGTGGAGAAATCCTGGAGGAACCGTCTTTTCAGTTTCTATCTTACATCAGAGCTTTTAAGCGTTTTTGCTGTAAAGGGAGTAGATGAACAGAACAGCCTGGCATGTTCATGATGAAAAGAGATTCTGTTCATTGATTCGGGATGGGGGGCAGGAGGGGCATCTCTTTCTTTCCTTCTTTTTCTCTGTCTGTCTTTCTTTCATTCCTTTTCTCTGTTTTTCTGACAGACTTGCACTCCTGCGACCAAACCTGTAAGTCAGTCTTAAACTAAAGCTGGCTCTGCAGTCTTCAGTTAGTCTTGAACTGTGATTGAAAACTACTCAAACCTAGTTGGAAAAGAAAACATGACAAAAATGGAGAAAAATCCTTTCATCTCCATGCATGGAACAGAAAAAAATACATTCCTTGCATTCCAACTTAAATGGGCAGTATTATGTATGTTACCTTCAGCTGTTAAAAAAATGTATTGATCAAACGTGACTTAAAAGAAATTTTATTTCAATATTTAATGCCTTGAAATTGGGCCTCTGTCTCTTTAAAAAAATCTGCTTTTTCTGTCAAAATGTAGTCCAATTCACTAGTTAGGGGTTTAAAGTCAAAAAAAGAATATTCTAGATCCAGAATCAGATTGAAATTAAGAACCTGGTTAAGGCTATTGCAGTTTTTCAAGAGGAAACTTTTTGCTGATAATGAAAAAGGAATTCGGAAAGAGTTTCCACCATTTTCAGGGCAGAAGCCAGGCACATCGTCTGTACTGTTTGAGTTCCACAAAAGCATGAACGCTGTGATCATAATCACACATGGAACAATGTGATTTGTTCACGCAGCCAGTCAAGCTGTGCACCGTGCACAGTTCCACCCGGCTCCTCTCAGTGCGAACACAAAAGGAAAGTTACGTGACGTAGCAGCAGCACATCCAGAAACGGTCCGGTCCAATTCATCGGCTGAGTCTAATGCTCTGATGTTTCACGCCTCGTGTCTGGCGGCTCAAATCCTGTCGCATCTTCTTCTGGTGAAGCTCTTGTCGTGTGTCATGTTGTCGCATAGATGACAAAGGAATTTAGTCTCAAATAAAGAAATACCTAAAAAATGCAAATAAAAAATGAACTTAATCCTTTTTAAAATAAGAAAACAAACATTTTGTTGTCTAAGATGAAATAACATTGCATTACTTTTGTGGAGGCATTTAAAGTAAAGGATGCAAACACTGTTTTCTTTATTTATTTAGTTTGAACAATTAATAAAAATAAAATAAACACACACATAAATATACGTACACATACACACACAGCAAACAGGGGGAAACATTAGCAGCAACATAAAATTTCCACCAAAATATTCTAGAACAAAAATCATGCTGTTCGAAAAGGAAATGAAAATATATTTTGATTCGAAAACAGCAATTAGTGGGAGTTTGTTATCATCCCACATCATCAGTTGGTAAAAGTTTCTCACTTTGTGTTCTCCAAATCTATCAGACGGTCAAAACTAAAATCTTCATGAAGTCATTCTTTTCTTCATTTGGACTTCCTGTGAAGCGAAAAAATGAAATCCATCTTCATCTTCAGTTTTATAGCAAACATCTGACACGCAGCCAAAACGATTAAACGGATTAATCATGATGAATCGATTATTGTAATAATCGTCGACTCAATTAGTAATCGGTTATTCATTAACAACATACAAAGTCGACAAAGCTGAAAGAAATGTAAAAAAATGTCATGAAATGTGTTTGTTTTTCAGGATTGGAATGAAAAAAAAGAAAAAAGAATATACACTTTTTTTTTTTTACAACATAATAAACTTCCATTTTAACAGAAGACTGTAGACTTTTGAGAGTCACTGTATCTTTCCTGGAACCGACCCATCTACAAGCAAGACGCGTAACGCGGTGCAGTCATGAAGAAAGAATCCAGCTGAAATGCATAATGGGTAATTCATCAGTCCACCTGCATAGATAAGATGATTTTCAGCTTGTAACTCACTGCTTCTTTGTGACTGGACTGCATCCTAACAACTCTGCTGGTTGTGTTACGTCTCACATCTTAACAGCCCGACTGAGCGCATGTGGAATATCTAAACTCAGCCTCTCTAGTCCTGTCAGACGCACTTTACTCAGGACATTCTGGGCTTCATTTTTATTTACACATCATGGCCCAATCACAAGCAGTGCAGGTACCAAAAAAATTTATAAATAAGTAAATCAAACAAGAACTTTGGAAAGGATAAACAACAGAGCACATGGCAACGAGAGAGCACTGTCATGCCTTGAGATAGTTTCTGCTCGGACTGAAACGATTATTCGGATTAATCGTGATGGATCGATTAGTCAAACGATCGTCAGCTAATGTAGGAAGCGATTAATCGTTAACTGAGGTATACAAACTGAAAAAAGAGCAACACATTTAGAGCTGCAATTATGCCAAAAACTGTACAAAAATATAAACATTATGTGCTTAAGATAAAAAAAAAAGGTCTGTCTGTAAATATTCATCTTTAAATATTCATGCATAATGCAAAACATAAACGTGGCCTCAGCATTCAGCATAACCCCACTGATTGGCGCAAATGTAAATTTTTCTCTCCTGTCTTGATAGAACGAAAGTCCCTGATTGAAGCTTTGATTGGCGTTTGCCCCGTGGGGTTCACGTGATTGAACCGTCATGTGGGTTCAACATGGGAACCCAGAGGAATGTTAGAGAGCAAAATGCTGCATCAGAAAGCTGAGCAACTTCCCCAAATAATCAAAAACAACATGTGACTAAATCTCCATGTTGAGCTGGTGCTGACTTTTTTTTTTTTTTTTTTTTTTTTTTTACAAACACAGCTCTCTGTCGCCGTGCAGACTGCACAACACCTCCTACACCGGACTGTGCAAGAAAACAAGGTGGCATGTTGGAGAGTAGCAGCAGCAGGAGGAAGAGAGTCTCAGTCTCAGCTGAGATTGTGTAATGTACAGTATGTTCACCCAGGACCGGCTAGAAAAACAGGAAAAATGTGAATTTTAGCAGGGATGCGTTCAACATGTGATGGCAAAGTGAAATCATGTGTGTCTGGTCAATTCAAGCACAATCATTAATTTTTCATACCTAATCCTAAATAGTTTTGTTCTGGGTTTAAAACTTTTTACTCATTTTTCACCTGACTGATCTTGTTCATGCTACTTTTCTTGGATTTCTTTCAACAGGTGACACCCAGCATTAAGATGCATTATCACATCTCCTCTCTTTCCTAATTAAGCTACATTCTTTCTGCTTCCTTCAAACATTTAACATTCTTAAATTATCTTTTCATGTTTAACACCATATTCATCCTTAAAAAAAACAAAAAAACTAACAGTTCTTCAGTTTATATATGTTGTGTGCTTGACAATTAAAAAACAAATAAAAAAAACACCCTCAAAATAAAGATATGACTACAAAAACTTGAAACGAAGAACATAAACTGAACTTGTTTGCATAACTTTAACCTTTCGAATCACTGATGTAACTCGCAATTATTTAATGACTCCTAAACTTTTAAAACACCATATCTGTTTTCCCCTCACTCTGGGTCTTAACTTAACTTGACAAACAGACATTCTTCCAGTGGGAGGCGGCGATAATCTGTTAATCTCTGCGAATGGGAAGAGTAGGAGGGAAGGACAGAAAGACTGATCTCCACAAAGCTTATGAGATGCTCTTTAGGAGTTTTTTTTTTATTTTTATTTGACAAAAACGGTGAAGGAACACTGACAGGATCCTAACAAGGCATTTTAATACGCAGTGGCAAGGAAGTGGAGGAGGAGGAGGAAAAGGAGGAGGAGGAGGGGAAGAAGGAGGAGGAGGAAGAGGAGGAAGAGGAGGAGGAGGAAACATGGATTGAAGAATGGCTGAAGAGATTAACGGTAGTCAAAGAGATGGGAAGTGAGAGATTGAGGAATGGCCTGAATAATGAAGGGGTTAAAGGAGAGAGGCAGAGATGGAAGGAAAGGGGATGTAAAAGTTAGTAAGTAAATGTGAAGGAAGCGAGCGATCCGTCTTGTTTGCCTCCTGGAAGAAACAGCTGTTTGACTTCATCAGGAGAGTCTTCACCGGATTTCAAGAAATCTTCGATTCCCATCGGCCTTTGCGGGTCATCTCAGCTTCCCGTTCAAGTCGCAAAACGTACAAATGATTCCGTACAAACCAAATATGTGGTTAGCTGATGAATGTCCGAAAGTTTTGAATGTTAATGAAAATCCGTCGGCTTTTTCATTATATAGATAGGACTTTGCAATAAACCTCGTATCAACTGAGCGTCGCTGCAGGAAAAAACCATTAGTGGATGTAATCTCAAGCTCTAAATCTCTGTGTGTTCTGAGTGTTTAAAGAACTCTCTCATCCACCAGACACCCACAGGAGTGATTCTAGCTGAAAAGCCCTGCCAGTGTGTGTGGGTGTGTGCAAAGACTATTTAAGGTGACACTTTACAGTAGCGGACAAATTAGAGTAGTTTTTGAAGGAAGAAACGAGGTTCAAAGTGCTGGTAAATGTGACTTCAGGTTGCACCTGCTGACACCTACGCATTGACTATATAGTCCTACTTTATAAATTATTCAGATTAAATCTAATAACTGAGTGGGAGGTGCTTTATTCTAGAGTATTATTAGTGATGTTGAGTTTTTAATTACCCATAAACCCAATGATACCTTCACTTGTTCAGGATGGAGTCAGATCCAACGACTGAAATCCCTATTGGCGTATTATTCTCTGGGATAACAATCGAAATCAGAGACTCCCATCCGTCCATGTCCTAAACCTTCCCATCATTCTGATCATTGTTCTTTACTATCTGAATGTGTTGGGAACCAGGAGTCACAGGAAAAACCAGATCTACTGTACGTCTCCTCAGCGGTTTTCAGTAATCCCAACAAAGTCAATATCTTCTTCTAATGTTGGAAGACTTGTAAACTTAATTTTTTTCCAAAAAGTTACTCAAGTGAAGGTAACTGAGTTAAAAGTATGTATTTATTATTAGTGCTGTCAGTCGATTAAAAGAAATGATCAGATTATTCACACTGTAGCTCTAGCACACTTTGTAAGCTTGAAATGTAAATATGAATGTTTTCAAAAGATGTTCAAGAAAACATCTTGAACGTGACTGAAATGTTTGGCATTCTTTTACTATCTGAAGCAATACACTGCCACCGACCAAAAACAACCAATCACAGCCAGGGGGAGGGGCTTAGTGCTGTCAATCATCCCTGTGTACAAGCTGTTTAATGTGCTAATAGTGGAGAAACAAATCACTATGACAGGAAAACCTTTTATCCGCTGTCTTTGGTGGCCATGCTAACTAGCTTAGCATTCATGACCAGCTCAGCTATCAGGAAGAAGCACATGCAGGCGTAATTGACAGCACTAAACCTCACCACCTAGCTCTGAGTGGTTGCTTCTAGTTAGCATTGGGAGCATATCGTACTGTCGCATCAGAGCAGAACGCTCAGGATAGTTTGAATAATTAGTTTTTCTTTTTATAAAAGGTACATACCGCAGCTTTAAAAGAAGTCATTTTGTTTCAAAGATCATTTAGAAACTATAAACAAGCATTACATGTCTTGAAATGAGAAGATTTGGATTCACATCCAAGGTAAGTTGGCATGATTTCTAAATCAGTTTAACATTAAGAATAACATTAAAGTAGGCCCAAAAGAAAACACCCATTTGTGACCAAACAATATGTGTGAGTCAATCCTGCCAGTCAGAAGAAGACCACAGGTCAAAGGTCGAATTCTTTACAAATAAGCTGTAAGGATGAGCAGCCACTCATTATTATTTTTAAAATGCCAAACAGTCAATTAAATGTTCACAACACTGGAAATATATTCAAGTGTATTTTTGGGATATATTATCTTAATCTATGATGACAATTAAGAAGTTCCATAATATAATATAATAGAATCAATAGAGTTTGAATTATTCTTTATGCTCGTAAACATCACAGTTATAGGGATTACAAACGTGCCATATAAATAAAGAAGGCCACTTCAGGGATCTCAGGTAAGACACACCATTGAATGTGTAAATTTAGTTTGTTAATTCAGTGGTAATTCGAATTAGAAAATTCTTATAGGATTCTAATGGTAATTAGTCCACTGGTCCCCTGAGGCTGTAGGCCAACTTATTTAAAATCCATTGCTTGACATACAGCGATTTTATTTATTTGTCACAAACGTTAGTTACAACTGAAGGTACCATAGTTATTTGGTTGTGCTATAAAATGACACCAAATGAATGGAAAGTAAATAAAGTTGATTCTATGACGTATTGACCTCAGCTTTGAAAAATATTAAAACTTAATATCCAAACATTTTGCTTTCACTTTACACTTATCCACCACTATATGATTATAATTTAAAATTCTAATAAAACATATAGGAACATATGGTTATTTATATGAAAAAGTTAAAGCAATCAGTTTGATCATTTGTTTGGGGTGGGTTATTTTGTGTGTGGTTTTTTTTTTTACTACACCTGGTATTAGAATAAAACAGCATTCAAAAGCTGTAAACCAAGGAAGCTAATAGCATTACTTTACACAAATACAAGCCTCTGTGTTCAAAGGGAACCTGAGATATAATGTTGATGGGAAATCTGTGAAAACAAAAGGGTTCCTGCTGGGTGAGTGGCACCCAGGCGCCACACTGATTTATTTCTGTGATTAGCATGCAGTTCAAGAAGAAGAAAAAATACTGCTTAACATTTTATTATCAGTAGCTATTTTATCTGATTTTTTCTGTACAGTTAGCTGTAGCTCAGTGGCAGTGCTTTTAGACTGCAGCATTTCTGAGCTCACCTGAAGTGTTGCCTCCCTCCAACACTGAAGAGTGTGTGGGTGTGTGTGTGTGTTAGCTGGACATGCAGCCACTGTTGCTGTACTGCACGTGGAAATGCATTCAACTTTTAAACCTGGATGTATCAGCAACGTGCAACAGTTCAACTCAGTGGGATTCTAGCCAACATGGTAGCACCAAGTCTTTGTACATGAAAATCATTCTTTCACCACCAGCAGCCCTTTTTATCAGCCTCAATGCCACGGCCTGATCTCGCTGTTTTTGATTAGCTCTGTGACACAAAGTCCTGCTCTTATAAAAGCTACAACCGAAAGAAATAATCCCGATGTTATTACTTTTCCTTTCTTATTTTACCTGCTCCGTGTATGCCGCTTCTTCCAATATTTTTTCAAACAGATGGCACAAAATGATAAGACATGACGAATAAAAAAGGAAGAAAAAAAAAAAACGTTTGCCACAGCACAGCACAGGAAACAGGCAGCACAAACACTCCCACAACATACAGCCAGCAGAAAATTGGCCGTTCCAAAGTACAGACATTTTCTTTTTTAATGAATGCTTGGCTCAACCCTTCAGGGTCCCTGGACGTTTTATGTGTTTTTGAATGTTACAATTGCATAACTCTGGCTGTCTTGATGGAAATTGCATAAAATATACCTAGTGATGAATTTTTATTTTTCACAATTTATTTTCTTCTCTTCTGTATGTATTTTAAAATAAACAGCACAACTTACAGTATGTCCCTTCATAATTTTATGCCATTGAATCCCTTTCAAAATGCATTTTTTGAATATAATACCATATAAATATTTTTTTGTTAGCTTTCTTTTTCATTCTCTTGCAGAGAATGAAGAAGTTAACATCCCTGGTGGAACTGTGATTATATTCAATGATTACAATCAATTATTACAATCAATGTTGCTGGAGATTTTTGACTTCACCACCCAAAACACTTTACTTGACCCGCGTGTGATAAATGTTCTAATTGCTAAAACTGAAATATTAGCTGTTAAAATTTCAGACAGTAAATGGAAAAGTTCTTATGTTTATTGTAGAGTGAACACAGTAGAGGCTTTAGAAAAACTGAAAAAAATATAAAAAGTTCTATTTCTGTAAGTATCTTAAAAGGAATATTTTTGCACAAAATGAAGGGAAACCCAGAAGTGAATCCCAGCCTGAGGCGCCAAATCTGTTTAATCCAGCAGAATTTACTCGGTGCTTTCTCTCCAACACAAAAGCAGAGTGACAGCATCATACACACAGACAATGTGTGTATGAAACTGTGTTTCCAGTGACCATATCAATGTGCAGTTTGACATTTCCAAAATAAATTTGCGTAAAGCATTTGTCAAAAATGCTTGTTTTCTGATCCGAGGTTTTGGTGCTAGGATGACATGTTCTTTTGACCATATTTAAATTGGTTCAGTTTTCAAAACTGCACTGCAAAAACTTTTTCACATCACATGATCAACAACCAGATGTTGCCACTGGTGCAAATCATATAGAGGATCACAGGAAGCAGTAGGACGGTGATGGTGCGGTTTGTTTTTTAATGACTTGTCACATGAACAAGCTTATTCATGCATAATTTTAATTTGATCTCTTATTTAATCGAAACACCGCAATTGCAAAATTGTGTTTTCTCGACATAAGCAGAACATTTGCACGTTTGAAATGGAAACACAGTTTTTGGCCATGTGTCACATTGCTGACTCTCAAATCGACCTTTACAGAACAATCTTTAAATTTCTCTTTTACAGACACCGTGAGAAAAATGCATTTGTAAAATGTTTATTCATTCAGATGCAATTTTTTTGTGTGCAGCTTATTGCGGTGTGCTTTGACATTTTGTTACGTAGCACATGCTATAATGCGTCTGTGAGTGACAGCAAGAGATGTTAATAAATATAATTGTGCTCCATCTCATGCGCTCAGCAGCAGGAGGGTTTAAGTTATGGAAAGTGTTGTCAGAGTTTTCGAAACCACCTTGGCTTTCAACACGCAAGTTCACACTTTGAGCTTTCCACCAGCTCATTATCTCCATGTATGCATGCACACCCATTTCTGCACACACACACACACACACACGCGCGCACGCACACGCACACACTGAGCACCTTCCACAGTGCAGGCGGCATCCTGATTGGGTTGTGCAAAGAAGTAATGAGAACATTCTTCAAGTCTATAACCTTTACCTGAGAAACGCTGTTCGTTTGTGTGTGTGTTCGTCTGCTCATGTGTGCGGGATGTTTTTTTTTTTTTTCCTGAGTGTGTGTCCCTTACTAGCGGCGTGGATCTTGACAGGCGTAGGATAGGCAGGTCATTCAAAAAAAATATATAACAATATACGCCCACTGTTTGCCAGACAATTGAATCTGTATTGAAATAATTGAATGTGTAGTGAAATAATTTGAAAAGGAAAAAGTACATTCATTTTATTTGTGACAGGTCTGCAGTGCAGGAAGGAGATTAGGTCAGCCTACTGAGCTGTTATAGTATCATATAACATGGAAGCTAAGCTCAACAAATTACTTGATAGACATGCTATTAGTTATATTAAGCAAATATTCCTGTAAGAAATACAATTTCATTTAACTTTGACACATTTCAATCCATCACATGGATCTATAGATGTTTTTATCCAAATTGCTTCTCACATTTCACCAATATGAGAAATATAAGTTGATCCCAGTGCTTTGGTGATTTCTTTTCATGGAGCTCTTACAGTGTGGCTGGACAGTGAAGCAAATGTCATGCTCAAAAAAAAAGACTTTTTAGGTGGTCTAAAGTTTTTATTCTATGAGAGAACTATATAATTCTAAGGGTTTTTTTCCCACCTGTTACTTCAGTAGACTTTGTTTGATTGGGGACCAAAATTGCGACATTTGATATATTTCCAGCCGTTCTCTTTCACACTTTGCTGTGTCAAACGAATCAAAGCCTTTGAAAAACCCGATTTCCTCCTCACCTGTGGTGGCGCTGCAGCAAGAAGAAATTACATGAAAACCTCTGAAGAAGATCTTGAGCACAACTTCCTTCTCCAAACAAAAATGGATTTTAATGGTTAGAGGATTTCTTTTTTCTCTTTGGCCAAGTGTCTTTAGCAAGCCATTGCTCCCGCTAACACTAGACTCACTTTTGTTTTATTTACCCAGAATGCCCTGTGCTTTTTATTGCACTTTCTGCTTCTGGAGCACCTTCCTGTCCACTTGGCGTCCATAAACGCATTTGAACCGCACCAGAGTTCACTTCAGAGGTTTGTAGGTGATTCAAAGCGAATTCATACTGAACAGGGCTGGTGTGAATGCACCCAATTCTGAAGTCATTTAAAGTGTCACACTAAGCTTAGAAGAGACAGTTTGAAATTAGAAGGCTACAGAGTGTCCTTAGGCAAGACAGAGTGTCTCACATCTAGATACAAGCGTATCTTATAAAGGTCATGTAATTATGAGTGTGGCACACATGACCATAACCTCTTAACCGCACATTACTTGATGTAAGTATGTAATGATGTAAAATTACATGTCAGCACCAGTGAAAAATAGAAGCTGCTTGTCAGTCCTTTAGTCTGAAAAATGCAGCTAAAAGGAGAAAATGTGTCTGATGGTCAAAGTGTGCTCATCCGCCTGCCCTGAATGAAAACCTTTTTTGCAAATGTCTTTACACCCAAAGTTTACTACTGAATAGGGGCTAAGCTTTTATGAACTACACAATGGGTGTTAATAGAATAATAGCTGTTATTAATATCTGTTTCTGTCAGGGACCAAACAGTACAGAATGGAGAAACACAGGTGTTGAATTAAAAAAAGTGGGTTTTATTTACCCCAAAGTATGAAAAATGATCAACATAACAATAATTAGACAGACATGCCAATAAAACAGGTCAATGTAAAATACTGAACTCAAAGACATGACTGACAAAACCCTCAAACTGACATAAGACAGACCAACCTGAAATGACACATAAGGGGATTTAAATACTGGTTTAGCTAAACCATATGGACACAATAGGGGAAAACAAAATGGATGCCACATGACAACTAACACAAAACAATTAAATAAATCACAAAACACCCCCCCACCCCTGCTCCCAAGCATGAAGCATGTGGTTCAGTCCAATGAGGCCATCAGCAGTACTTCATGAACTTCAGCCCTTTGCCAGGCATTTGCCAGGCCTTTGCCAGGCATTTGCCAGGCCTTTGCCAGGCCTTTGCCAGGCCTTTGCCAGCCCTTTGCCAGGCCTTTGCCAGGCCTTTGCCAGGTCTTTGCCAGGCCTTTGCCAGGCCTTTGCCAGCCCTTTGCCAGCCCTTTGCCAGGCCTTTGCCAGGCATTTACCAGGCCTTTGCCAGGTCTTTGCCAGGCCTTTGCCAGGCCTTTGGCCCATCAGGGAGGGGAAGCCAAACACCAAACATCCAGGTAACTCAAACAAAGAAAATAGCATTAATACAACATAAAACTGAATTTTGACCTTGCAGTGTTAATATGTGTGCACTCCATATAAACATTGTGAGGCGTTAGAAAACAATATCATATAATAAGGAATACTCAAATAACTACAAAGCAAACTGAGGTGTGGATCTTACCCTGTGTGGCTCGCCATCACAGTTTCATAGTTTCCATACTATGTCTTCCACTTATCCAAGAGGTAAAAATGACTAAGAAACAGGCCCAATGACACCTGAGGTATCAGGTGTTCTGATTGGAGGAGCATATAAAAAAAGTTCATATTTCCATGTGTACACACTAAGACGTTATCTAGGTGTTCCCAAATTAAACTTACAAGGTAACTAGTGGATGGAAACGTCTCAGTTTTTTAGCAAATAAAACTATTTTGAACCTTGAGATGTAAATGTGTTCATAGTTGCTTGGTGACATTTTAATGTAGCGCTGTGCATCATCTGTGTCAATATGGTAACTAATTACCTTTACCTTAACTATTACTTGCTATAACCTGAGCTAGTGGGAGCATGTAGATATTACATAGGAGTGGTCCCAGGATTGACCTTGGGGGTACCTGTTCTTTATCTAAGATCGGAACCAGTTGAGTACTGGCCTGGAGAGTCCTAGCCAACTCTCCAGCTGTTTCAGTAATCTGTCATGATCAACATTGTCAAAAACTGTGCTGAGGTCCAACAGAACCAGCACTGTGGTTCTTCCACAGTCTGTATTTATGTGGATAAGCTATTTAACTGTTCAAACACTTTTTTAAATAACTTTGTATTTTTTCAGCTGTACCACATTCTCCTGGTTAGCTACACCTGGTTCTCCTGCTACTAAACTGTTCCCCCTCTGTTCTTTCATTGGTCCATTGCCTTGCCTGATCATTTCTGTCATTTCACCTTGCCTGTTTTTCCTGGGTGAAGTGTACTCCTTGTCAATTTCCCTGTCCTCCTCTGTTTTTCCGTGGTTTTTGTTATTCATTTTTATTATTAAATTTCCTCTAGCCCCCTCTCAGCATGTCTACTTGCCTCTTCAAGCAGACAGACTCCAGACATGACATTAAGTCCTCTACCTCTCAGTCCCCTTGTGTGTTTCTCCTTTTTTTGGTCTTTTTCTTGTTGGTTTTGTGCATCACTTGCCAGCACTGGACTGGGACTGAAATGGCTTTTGGCACATTTTGAACTGAATGTGACTCCCAAAAGTACAAAATGAATGTACAAAAGGAAATCGAGTCCTGCAGTCCTGGAGAAGTAAATGTTTAATCATATGTGTGTTTATGGATCTGTTTTTCTGTCAAGGTCTGTTTCACATATACGTGATTGCTGTTGTGAAAAATTCCAATAGACAGTGGAACGAAAATCTATTTGTATGCATAGAGTTTTGGGCTTTGTGTTGTGTTTGGTTTCAAATAAGTTTTGCGGTCTTTGTAAATTCAGTGCACATCTGTCTCTGGTCCCCCGGGACATTTCACTGGTCTTTATTATTCTACCTGGGTTCTCAGGTTGTGCTTGTGTAAAAACGTGCCAGTCATCACTGTTTCTGCATTACTTTGGTACTTGTCTCTTTGGGCCTGTATCATAACGTTATATCAGATGTGAAAATGTTACATAACATCTTAAACACCAAAGCACACATGTTCATTATAACCTAAGCATGCTTACGTTATATTTTATCGCTATCTTGGTCATAGATGCACATTCCTTTTTCTTCAGTATTTACAATAACCTTCACGTGTGTTTCTGTATTTGACAAGTGTGTGAAAAAAAAAACTACAATTCACAAATTTGCTACATATATAAGTTGGTTAAATTGCTTTAAAAAATATTTGTGCTTTGCTCTTCTTTTGACACACAATCCAAAACATTTTGTTCACAACTTCTCCTTCTGTTTGCTGATTGGCCCAGTGGAAAAAGCTGCTACAGGAATCCAAGTGAAAGGGAGAAACCCCATATTGTCTGTGAAGCGAGATTAAAATTGAGCAGAATTACAGCAAGGCAATGGTTATTAAAAAGCATCAATGTTGCATGACTTTGCTCTGCCACTTGAGGATTTCTGCATAGAAATATTACGCAAAAATATTTAAAAACAAAGATTTTCTGATCTTAAATGCAAAATGTATATATGTTCTTTATACAGCATTGATCTAATTACTGCTTGATGTATGTTGCACTTTCAACAAATAACATTCTTTTTTCATAATTAATCC
>CAEFZX010023784.1:0-20141 GCA_903066825.1 Alfaro cultratus | reverse complement strand
TTAATGTTTATATATATATATATATATATATATATATATATATATATATATATATATATAATATTTTTTCCACGTCCTGTCTTGACATTTCTGGCATACTATGTCGAGAAGATGGTTGCCTCCTGCCTCCAGGTGATTGGGCAGATTTGTCTAAAAAAGGGTGTCTAAAGATGGTGTCCTAATTGAGTGATTGACTTTATTAAATCAAGACAGCATCAAAGTAGGGCGATCACACTGATTCAGTAATAACCTGTGCTTGTATGACCTTTATCCAGTTGGATTATATGCCTGCGTGCATGTGTGTGTGTGTGTGTGTGTGTGTGTGTGTGTGTGTGTGTGTGTGTGTGTGTGTGTGGAAGCTATGTGATCACTAATATGAGATAATTCCTTGCTGTTCTTTGCAGTTATTCAGGAACAAACTTAAGGTATGAAGTGCATGTAACAGTCATTTTTAGACCAGTTTCATGCACAGTGAAAGACGACACAGGGTGACAGATGCTGTAGATACCCTTTGGGTAAAATCATGTGGGTTGACAGTAGCTGCATTTTCAACATACATGTACTCAGAACCTTTTCAATATTCCACTAATATGGAAAAAAACATAATTTTACTACTAAGGTGTTTCCATTAAAAAAAGAATCCACTTAAAATGACACATGGATAAGTTTTTTCACATGATAAATCATTAAAAATCATGATCCTCCTGACATCGCTCTGTCTTTTTCACCAGTAGGAACATCTGCTTGTTGACCACGTGACTAGTGTGAAGGAAAAAACAGAGTTTCCATTTTTTAATCAAAAAATGAGGGTTTTATTGCATTGACCAAATTTATTGTCATAATTCCAATTTGCATACTTTTTTAGCCAATGGAAACACAGCTGCTGCTTATATGGTTATAGGTTGAGAAAGAATAAAGCGGTAATACTCAGTTACAGGCATATTGATAGGAAGAATTTAAAGCTGGCAATTTATATGAAGCCAGCAGTGGTTCTAAGTGTCCCCTCCACCTCCACAGCCCCCTGTTAAACTTGTCGCCCTGCATGCCTGGCCTAAGCTATGGCCAAACAGCCTTGGTTTGAGTCTTGACAAGCATTCAAGCACTGGAGCCTTTGAAGTCTTGAAAAGAAAGCAGCATTAGGCAGAAAGGGGCTGGAAAAAGAGAACCATCCACCTCACTTTCCCTCCTTTTTCCAGCCTCTTTGTCATTGGGCTGTCTTAGGACGGGACATAAAGGCTCCTGAGGAGAAAGGGCCCAGAACAGCAGCGACCGCCACACACAGATCTTTTCACCAGAGTCGGTTGCAGGAGCCTCAGACCCTGCCCCCTGATGTGTGTGTGTGTGTGTGTGTGCTGTGTCTACACCCCCTGCCCCCTCACCCCCTCCTCGTTGTGCACCCATTGCTTTGTCCTCCCACATTAAATGGAAAAAAAAAAAAAAAAAAAAAAGGAGTATGACCACCAAACGGAGCAGAAACTGATTGATCTGGAACCCAATACAAATGCCATCATATCTGAAGGAAACCAATTACCATTAGGCTTAATTACCCTCAAATTACCATTAATTTAGCATGTGTAACATGGCCAATTTCAGGTTAAACACGAGGCCCATTAGGCAAATTGATGTTTAACAGTTAATATTGTCCAAGTAAAATAATAATAATAAAAAAATAATAATAAAACATGAAAGAACATGTTTTTTGACTTTGAGATTGAAGAAAAGAAAAAAAAGTTATTACAGTGTAACTTTTAATTTATTCCTGGTATTAAATGTTATTCTAACATAAATCTGAACTATAGTTACCAGTAGTAACAAAAACAGTCACTTATTAAATAATTCCATAAAATCAAGAAAATTTTGACCAAAACACTGTTTAACAAAACTTCTACAGCATGTATTTGTCAAAGAAAAAACTTTTTAAATAAACTTTTTAAGCAGAGAAGAAGAGCTTTGACCTGAATGAATTCCTGCACAGCATTTAGGTTGCATGTGGAAGATGTAAAACTCTTGTTAAACTTCCGAGTTCACTTCCTTGGCTGTGACCCGGCCGATCGGCTCCCCCCTACAATGACCCAGCATGGGAATGTGATAGGAGGGGCAGGCGGGACGGGGGCGGGGGGCTGCCAGCAGCATTCCACGCCTCGGACTCCAGCAGATCTGAGAAACAAAAGTGCTGCAAAGACAAGAGGAGGTTAGAGCTAGAAAGGAATGAGATGGGGGGGAGGGGACTTTGGAATTGTGTTCATCTAATCTAAATGGGTTAAGCCAAGAGAATTACTTCAAAATATGCATGAAGATAAGGTGGAGAGGATGAGGTATGCGTGCATGTGTGTGTGTGTGTGTGTGTGTGGGTTAGGCGGGAGCAGTCTGGTGGGCTTGTAAGCTGGACATTGCTACTTTTCCCATGGTGTGTGCAAACACTGGACCACACCAGGCCCCGTTCTCCCACAGCACCACTCTCAAACATCCGTCACAACCCATTACTGCTGACGCACGGCTCCCAAAGAGAGCTGGAAGGGCATGATGAAATTGGGGTCAAAGTGAATTTGAAGGCATGTGATGAGGGCCATTAAGTTATTGGATGTCTTGTGGGGAGCAGACTTTTGTCTCTCCATCTGAGTGGCATCTCAAATCCAAGCTTTTAGAGAAGGGAAGCCATCGGAAGCTTCCCAAGACATTGCTTTAATTTTATCCACCTATATGCACTGGAAAATGTTTATAATGCAAGAAATTGTGTGAAATAATGCTGCTCTTTGGTAGATGAGAGTTCTTCTTACACAAATCTGTCTTGAGCAGATTCAGGTGTTCAAAGTGTTCAGACACTTAAGGTTGTGTAAAATTAAGTCCACACAGATTGGAAGCTAGCTGAACTTCATAAAGCAGGACAAGAATGCAAAAGACAATCAATAAATTGAAAATGTCAATCAGCAGCGCTCAAACTTCCTGTTCAAACCAACAAAAATCTCAACCACATCTGCCAAGAAAATAGATTAGAACACATGAAAATACCACAAAAACATCAGATATAAAGGCATGTAAGAAAAGCAGTGCAGTGGAGTAAAAGGCAACATTTTCTTTGGTTCTAGACCCCATTTACACTGTGTTGTACCCTGTTCAGTTTAACTCAACTTCTGATAAGGAATATACAGTATGTGTTCCATGAACACTTGGATCATCGGAGTCTGGGTAACAAATGAGGTGGAAGCTAAGGGTCAAAAGTGGATGCGAGTTTTGACTCCACGCTAAAGCTACAGCGCTATCTGTTGGACAACTATGTCGGATTCAAAGCATCTTTGTGGTGCCATCTAAACTTGGAACTTTTTTCCCAATCAGCATCTGAAAATACTAACAGTTTTCAGAAGGCGATCTCATTTAAACGTAGCATGAAACATTAGCTTTAAACATGCCTGAATAAAATAGATTTCATAACAGCCTGGGATAAACCTTTTGGATTTAGCTTTTATACTAAATACAACGTATGTTAGAGAGACAGGATGCTAGCTTTCAACTAGCTTATGAAACCTAGCATTCTTAGTGAGACAATTAACTAGGTGATGGTAAGATATAAGCAGGAGACAAATCAATCTTATTTTCTTAATGTTGTGTTGAGAATACTGCTGCAATAAAAATATCAAGTCAAGACAGGGAAAGTGTTCACTTACTTATTGAACCAGCCTCAGACCGTTCCCAAACCGTTCCCATCAGAACCAAAACCTATCAGGCTAAGCAATCCATGCAGAAAACTCCTAATGATTTTTAAAGGCTTTTCCACACTGAGGTGAAACTTTGGCTGTTGGTATATGTATATGAGATGTGTAATGAACTTAAAGGAGTAACTAACCCACATAACCCTTGGGTTTATTTCTTACCCTACCAATAAGAAAATACAAAATAATATATGAGATTTGGAAAAACAAAAACCCATAAATGTCAAATTGTTTATGATTACGCTAACGTCTGTATTGGTAAAAGATATAGACAACATGAATGCCACAACAGCTATTGAATTAAATTTGCTACCTGTATCTTTGAAAAGGCTTAAGTTAAATAACTAACCAGAGTTATTTAGTTTCTTAAACAATTTGATACAAATCTGCTTTCTGGTTTACAAACTCATTAGCAACTGAGACAATAATATAAAGCAATGCTAATCTACAGGTTTTTTTTTTTTTTACAAATGTACAGACTTTATAGTGATTTAGGTAACATAGACTAACCTAAACAAAAACAAGTAGGCCTTGTCTAGGTTTAGTCTTCAGACTGACAGTTCAGAAATGTTTCATATTCATATGCTCTTATACATGGTAAAGGCAATCCTTCTGAACATTTTGTCCTTTTAAGATTTCATCAGAAAATATGAAATGAAGATGTTTGCAGATGTCTTTTTTGTGTTATGTGTTGACCAAGGTTCCTCTTTAGATGGTACTCTGTGGTTAGCCGTCTCACTTGCTTCCCCTCTTTTTAAAGGGCATTTGTGACGACGCCTGACATTTTAATACAAACATGCGTTTGCTAACACCGTGACAGAGGAAATTCTTAAATGCGGAAAAGATTGAACTCAGTCACTTATGTGGAGTCCTAGCACTGAGCCGGAGCATTTTCTAAAATTACTTAATGATTTTATTTAAATAAAAAAAACTTTATGTGAGAACTCTTAGCTTGATGCTGCCTCCACTTCATACACCTGTATATCATTTTTTTCCCATTCATATGTTTGTTTATGTTCTGAACACAAACAAACAATGATTAAATGCCCACATGTTAGAATGTCTAAAAGCAGCTGATCTGTCATGTGGATTAAATGCGGCGGATCCATAATTATTCTCTCTACAAATGTTTGTAGAACTGTTTCAGGATGAACAGAGACCTTTAACTGAAAGCTGCAGACATTTGGTGTGTAAGATCAAGGTAAGTTACCTTTTTACTGAAAAAAGGCTCCCAGAAAGAGATTCTGATGATTGCATATTTTCAGTTTGAATACAAGTTGATTAATCCCTCTGTGCTTGGAGGCCTCAAGCAGAGGAGTTTAAAGGGTCAGTTTTATGTGTTTTCCAGCCACATAGTGTCATTTTATATCACAATCAAGTAACTATATTAACTTCAGCTGTTATAAAAATGCTTATTTTTCTTACCAAATATAACTTAAAAGAAATCTGACTTGCAATACAAATTACATACAAATTTGACTTGATTTGTGGCCTTGAAATCGGACCTCTGTCTCTTTAAAAAACTCCTGTATTCTCTGAAACAGCAAACTTCAGCTACTGGCTAGTCTGAAGGAGCAGAGTGGGGGAAGGCTGCTCTGTGAGGTGGAAGCTCAGAAATGTGCAAACTGCAGCTTTGAGGAGGAGCTTTGCCCCTGAAGGCGGGGCTAGGTCCACCCAGGCGTTATAAACAGCTGAATGGTTGTCAAGGGAGATGAAAGGATTTCTCCAACATGCATGACAGAATCTTGGTGTTTCATACTCAGGTCATGGTTACATGGCCAGCTCCTGGAACGGGACATTTAGGCAACTATTGCTGCTCCAACAACTCCAAGAAAAGAAAAAAAAACAACTGCAATGAATTGAATAATAGCAATAATGTCCAGTCCTGACTGGACATTATCAGGCGCTGGAAAGGAAGATTGAACCTCCTTGCATTTGCGCCAACGTCATTTGAGCCAGAGTAAGTTGGTGAAGAAATGTCTACATTCATTTATTTCAGCTCATATTTGATGATATATGTCATAAAATGACTGTATGGGGCTGGAAAACTCATGGTACTGCTCCTTTAAATGCAGCTTTGCTTTTTAACTCCTCTACCATTTGCCACTCAGAACATATGGACATCTGCAAGCTTTTCTTGCAGATGGAAGTGTTGTCATGGTGCCGTAACTATGACACACCCAGAGACCCACAAACACATAAATCCTCACTCATTTTACAGGATTCACCAGGATGAGAAATGCAGATAAGGTTAGACTGACTGAATGGCAGAGACGGATGAAGAGCCAGGCTACACACACTCGCCTGATATCTGTCTCTAGTTGGCACTTTAAATATTTGCGTGCTTGTGTGTGTGTGTGTGTGTGTGTGTGTGCGTTTTGCATGCTGCAGTTGTGATTTCACAGCCGTATGTGGACACGCCCTTGTAGTAAATGATAACTGCAGCTGAGTGGGTACTGAAGCGATCGCTGTGACAGAAATTGCGTGTATATTTAGGCTGGCTTTGATGCAGTGGGACTCCACAATGCAGGGTCTGGCTGGCAGCCAAACTCCTCTGTTACCAAGGAAACAAGCTCCAGCAGCGCATCCAAAGGGGAGCAGCCCAAAATTTAACCATTTTTGGCCTTTCTCTTGTCACATAGGGCAAGCTCTCTGTGACACAACTGCAGACACAAGGCATAAAGGAGCCATAAATTCACAACCAAGCATGAATTATACAATGTATGACTGGAGCTTCACTTTTGCCAAGAAGCAAATTGCTTGTCAAACCCATGATACTTGATTTGATCATAAAAACTATCATCAAATGCAGTTATATTCAAAGTGTTACATAAGACAAAAACTCAGGATTCCTTCTGTATTCCAGTTGCAGTTATATGCTGTATGCAGGTTTTGCACTGTATTGTAAAACCTGATGATGTTTTACACTATAATAGAAGTCATGCAACAGAACCAATTTCTTTTCAAAGATAAACCAGCAGAGTCTTTTCCTGGCTCTGTGGTTATCTGTAGGATTCAAAGTGAAACATGTTTCATTACTTTTGCCCTTCAAATTGTGTTATGGAAGTGATTCTCTACAGAACCCAAACACGCTGAATTTCTGCTCTGTGCTTCAGAAAACGTGACAACTGTTATAACTCTGAGAATTTACCACGCTAAGCTCGCCACATGTCAAACGGAAGCTGTGGCGAGACGGCTTCAAATGCACTTTTTCAAAACCGAACACATTCACAGGCGCTCAAATAAGGAAGGAGAATCACATGACAAAAATGAACCCTCTGACTCCGCTGCAATCGCGAGAAACAAAAGCACACAAAATGAGTTATAATTGCTCCAAATCCCCATTTTGAACCAGGAGTATTTTTCTACTTTACTTTGTTGAAAAAAAAGAAAAAAATTTACTTCTTCAGAAATTTGTTTTATAGGTGAATAGCCATTTTTTGTTGCCTAAGTTTAACGGCAAGACAGATTTTTCTCAGTGTGATCTTTGGTTGTTCTCGGATCATACAGTTGCAGCTGGGAGCTTCTGCAGGGGAAACCAGAGGCTCCTGCAAGCAATTTTTCAAACTGAACATGATTTATGTGAGGCAGGCCATACTTTGACCGCTCTGGAAACCGCCAAAAGCTACTGGGTAATGTCCTGTTGAGCTATACGACAGCACCCTCAGCTGGTGGGATTATCGCTGAAGCTGTTCACCTTTGACACTTATTTTCAGAGGTTTGGCTTTATATAGAAACAAAACGGGTTGCCGCAAAAAATAATGTGTCTAGGTCACACTCATGCTCTGCCACACACTCTCTCTACCTTTTTCGGACCACAACCTTTTGTGGTCCTTCCTCTTTTTCTCCTTCCTCTCAGCAACCTGTGTTCATTCAAAAGATTCCATCGATCTAAATCCAGCTTGTAGTCCTGGACTGTCTTGAATCTACTGAGTTCTATTGCTCTTCTCACCAGGGAATAGCTCTGCCCCTAAATACTTCCTTTCCACTTTCCTGCTACTCTCTATAGATAACAATGACATCTGTCAGGATTATAACCTCCTCTGTCAACCTGCCAGTTATCTGGAAGAACAAGAGCTGACATTTGCCCACCATAACCTTCGACCTGTGTGTCGTTCCTGGAGCGCACCTCGCTACCGTCTCCATTGCAAATGTGCGCAAAACTTTATCGATATTCTGCTAATGTTGAAAAAATACAGTTACACAACTGCGGTGTTTCCATTAAATAAGAAACACAATTAAAATCACACGTGAATCCTTCATAAGTCGTTATCCTTCAACGTGATTCTCCGACTTCTTCCTGTCTTCTTCTTCTTTGTGGTTTGTGGCAGCGGCAACGTCTGGTTGTTGATAATGTTTGATTCGACAAGTGCTTCCTATGCAGTTTTGCAAAATAAACCAACTTTGATACGGACAAATAATGCCTAATTTTAGTGCCAAAACTTATTCAGACTGTTTTTATTGTTTCAAATTGACATGTTTTTGTTAAGCTAATTTATTTTCTAAATGTCAAATTGTGCAATCATACGGTCAATGAAAACGCAGCTACAGTCACCGTACCACAGTTCCTCCTTTGGCACCCAATCATCAACTTTGTCCAGATCAAGAAGGACATCTGTCCATCATCCTATCATCTATGTCCACTTCTTCTCTTTGTCCCTTCAGGGTTACAGGGTCTGGTACCTGCCTTCAGCAGTGAGAGGCAGAGTACAACCTGGACGGTCAATTGTGCTATTAGGGAAATTCACTCTTTTACACTGTAGACTATATTTGTGACCTGAACATATAGTATTTCAGGGTATCATAGAAAAGGAGTTTGAATCCAAATGGTAGTCAAACGTTTCCAATCCAAGTTTTTGAAAACTTTGGTTAATTTTCCTTTCACTTCACATTTATGTGTGACTTTGGGTTAGTCTATGACGAGACGAGACACCGTGTTGGTTTTGTATAGATTCTCTTGGACACAAGCGTCTCCAGTTCAATGACTGGCTCTGGGGAAGTTTTTTCCATTGACTGAAAATGTCCAAAGACAGTGGCCAATCAGTGCTTTAGTCAATGAACTTGGCTGACTGATTTATTAATAATTCACTGATCTTTTTTCAGATATTTTCAGTGGAGTTGTGAAACCAGCCACGCATGTGGTTTTAGGCTTCTGCTTCCGACCAGATAAAGAAGTTTCTTTCATTTTTATGGACAAATATCTTTCCACTGGCCTGGCAGAGATATTTACGAGCTGCATTGACTCACCATCCCCAACTCCCTCACCAAAGCATGTTCACTTGTTTGCGCTGACCGAGTGAAAGGTCCGACCTGTGTAGAAGCTTTGTGGCCAAACTGACGTTCATGGAGGCTCTCCGTTCAATATGACCGCCCTGGAGCGGTTTTTCAAACAAGAGTAAGGAAAAAATGTGCCTCTAAATGTGAAAAAGCTGGTTTCTCAAATGATGCAGCTGTTATTCCAGCTAAAGATGTTTCCTCTAAAGTATTGACTCATGAGGGCTGAATACAAATGCATGGCACAGTTTTCAGATATTTATTTTAAAAAACATATATATTCTTTCCAACTCATGTTTTAGTAGATTAAGTGTGAAAACCCTTCAGTTCACATTACTTTTCAGAATCAAGCTGCTGATAGTGCTGTATTCTCTAACTGTACCATGCATGCAAATTGTAGACTGTAGCTATAGGAAATAGGGCTTTTAAAAAGCACAAACACTGTCTCGAGTTTATATATAGCCAGTTTTCACTTTGAGTAACTGTGCATAAAACAAGCTACTCTGCAAAACTGACATATCTTTTACATGAAAAGTGAAGTAGACATCTTCAAAACAAACCAGTGAGACCGATAATGACTGCTGATATAAGACAAAAAAGGGGAAGACGTGTGAGAAAGGGCGAAGCCTTTCCAGTAACCCCAAATGGTTCCTCTTTCTTTTTATGTCAAACTTGTTATGTTTTACTTTCAGAAATTGCTCTTCCTTTTTTTTTTTTTTTTTTTTTTGTGGGGGTAAGGGGGTGGGGGGGTTGTATTCCACTCTACAGGCCAGTTCAACATTTCCTGTACATGCAAACCAACAGGAACAAGCAGCACTGCAACATCAACACCTGTGACAGAAGTGACTGACGCTGACCTCTGTGCACGCTCCGCTGACACATCCAGCTTTGGTGGAGCTGGAGCTGTGACATGTGCTGGGTGTGACAGCGCTGCCAGCTGTCACTCAGACGTTCACCTTCATCTGCACCTTTTAAAAAAGCTGACACTCATGCGCGCTATCGCCTCTCCAACAACGTGCCAACATCAGGAAATCTTTCCATTAACCTCCGGGAAGAGATTTCTCTGGGTTGGACTGTTGACTTTTATAGAGCTGACCTAGAGATTGTATTATGTGTGAAGAGTAAAGGGGAGAAATAGAGCTATAGCGAGTCCTGGATCCCCATGTCTGTTTTTTCTGAGCTTTGTTGCTTCTGCAAATATTTGTTTGGATGCTGCTGATTTCGTCCACAGCAGCAGCAGCATCACTGAGCGGCTGGTGGAAACAGTTCTCACACTGAAACAACACACAGACTGCATAATAACAATAAACCAATACATTTGAAACTGGATAGTTACATAACAGAATAATAAGAAGACATAAACACTTTTTTTTTCTCACTGTCTGGAGTTAAATCAGACCAAACTTTTCTAGATTTAGCTTGGTTGAAATTGACAAAATTATTTCTATTTGCTAAATGCCAGAAAACCTGGTGAGAATATATTTTCTACAAATGATTTTTTAACTTTGTGCCAGTCAGTTTGACACAACAGAACTGCATAACAGCAGTTTGGTGTGATTTGCGTGTTATATTTTTGACTGTGTTTTTCTTTTCAATATGCAGATATTAGTTTGCATCTTTAAACTGTATTACCTAATGTTCCTGTCCACAATAGAGAGCAACAGACTGCAATGGAGACATTCCCAACTTGGCTAGAACCCATCCAGACATTAACCAGCTAGATTGAAGTTTCACAATAGAGAAGCAGCCCCAACTAGCATCTGGTGTGTCTGAGATAGCATTCTTACATTTTTTACCATTTCTCCAAGCTTAGTATTTTGGGCCTGGATGTGAATTTGCTGGAAGATCTGTGACTATTTTAAATGTCTTCCACTTGAAATTGTTCAGAAACCTATTGACTATGGAAAATAATAGCTGTTTTTCTCAGGTATTTGCTGTTGTCTTGTATTGTATCCTTTGTATTGTGACAAAGCACAAATGGATTTCTTTAGGGTATTCAATTTTCATGTTGGCTTCAGTTTTCTTTATGAAATAATGTGAAATTTGTTTATCTTGGGATTAAACTTAAATAATTTTAAAGAGCTTGATTTTGTTCTATTACGTAAAACCACTGAATTAAATTACAATGTATGAAAAAAGGCCATCATAAAAAATAATGCTAAGAGCGCCCTCTGGTGGTCACATAACTACCTTGAGTGCAATTCACTAAGGGTAGTGAATTCACTACCTTTAGTGAATTGCACTGCCTTTAGCTTTCTTAAACAGTGAAAAGCTACAAAATCCACAACATTAAATATCCTGTGTATTATTCTGCTTTTATGTATTAAGACTGTTTAATGTAGATCATTGTAAAGTTTTCTAATAGGTTCAGTTTAACATTCCATGTATTTAAATAGTAATGGGGAGCTTTCAAAAGCTTTTAAATATATATTCCTATGTAATATAGAAGGAAATGAACTGATCAGATGAAACAGAAATAACATGCTTTATTAGATCCACACTAATGAAGACAAGCAGAACAGACATGTTCTGCTTGTTCTTTAATTCATTACCGCAGACAAAACGCCAATCTGTAAATGTGTCACCTGGCTTTTGATCACTGGTGAGCAGAATATCAAGATAGTTGAAATCTGCTCAACCAAACCCAAACTGACAGTGTTATTGGAAATTTTGTTTTCAATATTTTCTCCACCATTTGTTCCATGAATCAATAAATATCCTTAAATTCAAAAATATGATTAAATGCCGTTACCGTGGGCAGCTCAGTGATATAAATGACACTTCTGGTGTCCAGAAGAAGCTTATTTGAACTTTGTCCAAATAGGTTTACAGTCAGATAAAACTACAAGGGCAGTTCATAGGGGGGAGACTGTGAAATACCATGGAGGAAAATTTCATTCTTTTGTTCTGGCTTCGAAGTTTTGGAATACACTTGGTGACCATTACAACTAATAAATATTACACCATTGAACTGTTTCAGAAAATCACTTAGTCAGTGGTTACCAGATGATCAAAACTGTTACTCATGTTTTAATAATTTATACATTAACTGTTTTACATGTTTTTTTTTTCAAATGGATGTGACTTGTTTTTGTTTTATAAATGTTTACTGTGAATTGCACTACCTTTATCTATACTTTGAAATTTGTCATATATCATAGGTCATGTATGTTGTTATGCATGTTAATTGTAATTCCTTTTAATCCCTTCCATCAAACTACAAGGGAACTTTTTTGACTAAATGTGACATATGTACAGTCATGTTGATTAATATGCATTTTACCCTTTATAAAATAAATAAATTCAAATTGGACACCAGTGACTGGTAGTTTTACAGTTCTGTAACTATTTTAATCCTCTTACCACCCGAGCTGAAGTTTACATTTAGAACCACTAGATTTCACTTTTTCATTTTCCTTTTTGCACCATGCTTGGACTTAAAAGTCAGTTGGACCACAATAACACCGTGTTTGACTTTTTTGGATCCGACGTGAATCAGCAACATATTTGAGCAGTTGTAGCCAAGCACTTGTCGGATCACAGGCCATGACTGAGAGTTTCCATCATTGTGTTCCAGAGGTGAACAGGTCACCCAGGCTTTGACAAAGAGAAGATGCACGGATGAATCATGTCTGAATGAAAGACGGTTCATTCCAGAGCCTTCAGCATGACATAACATGGGTCAGTGGTCTTTACACTTCATTATCGGAGCTCGTAAACCAGACACCCTTTACTATAAATATTCAGGGCAGCTACTCTCACCTTCTCTGAGGATGAGAATAACGTACAACATAGGACTGCAGCCTCAAGACTGAGAAGAAATATTTTCAAAATATATTGATAATGTTATTTCAATAAAAATAATTGAAAAAAAGAAAGAAAAATACTTTATTTAGTTATTTATTTTTGTTTAGGGCATGTCATGTCAATTCCATCTTCCCCTTCTTTCATCTGTGAAATATTGTCAGATTTAGAAATATTCTGTCCAGGAATGATGCTGAAAAACTAGCATCCATTTGTCACTTCCAGGCTGGATTACTGTTATTCTTTATCATCAGAAAGTCCACATAATGCAGTTAAAAGCCTTCAGCTGATCCATAATGCTGCAGCAAGAGTTCAGATGAAAATTAAAAAGATGGATCATATGTCTCCTATTTTAGCTTCCCTTCATTAGCCCCTCTTCAATCCACAGTAGAATTTAGAGGGGCAGTATTATGTAAAACTGACTTTTTTGAGCTTTACATAATGTTATCTTTACTCCCCAATCTTCATCTTTTATTACAAATGGTTAGAATACTATTGCATCTGATTTGACAATTTCAGCACTTCCCTGTGCTGACCAATATTTTATTATTATTATTATTATTATTGGTCTGGTGTAATATTCGAATCTTAATTGTCATGTTTGTATGTAGCGGATAGCAGAAAATCTTCCTGAGAGGAATAAAGGAGCTAAAACATCAATCTTTGTCCAATGGATCGATGTGTTTCACTTGGTGACAGAGTTACTGAAATAAATGAACTTTTCAATAATAGTTTAAATTTACTGAATGTGTCTGTGTGCTGTTAGATGTGCTGTTGATCTTAACAGGGAGGGGAGCCCAAATAAGTTTCTGCTTAAAGCCCCATACAATGTTGGGCTTGTGCCAGGCTATCAGTAGTAGAATGACCAAAATATATGGCATCCTGCACGATAAACACAGTGAACACGGCCTCAATCAGCAGTATCAGAAAATATCAGAAAACCTTTTGTTGTTTCTCGTGATCCTCTTAAGATCAAAAAGTCACTAAGACCTCTGCTTACCTCGCCGCCTCCCTCTGAGTATTTCCACACCTCTGTGAGCCAGCCTCACATAGCATCAGCTACTAGCGAGCTATTCTTAGAGATCCAGCACACCAGGAAAGGCGGCGCTCTAATCTTACAGTAGTTGTTGACAAAACAAAACACACCGTAACCAGCAACACGGAAATCCTTCGGGGATCTGTGGCATCTGCTGTGAGCAGGGATACATTTCCAAACCTCTGCTGCCTGTAAAGTCTCCATGGAATCTCTGAGCCACGCTGTTAGACCCGCCACAGGAACAAGTGGACATGCACGGCAGTGGACATGAGGCTCATACCACACAATTATTTCAATTACCACAAACTGAAAGGCATGCTTGTAAGCACAAGAACATCATTGTGTGGGTTTTCAGTTTGGAATCAAGAAATGACAAAAAGCCAAATGGTGGAGAGAGAAAAACAGAGACAGACTCTGTCCTCATTGCTTTCCAATTCAGTTTTAGTATTTGTTTCGCAGCAATAGAAATATCAAGAAAACAGATGATTGGAACTCATGGCCACTTGGCATAATTTCAGCCTACCTGAAGCCACGTCACGTAAGCCACGTAATTAGAACTCTGTCAGTTCTAATTATTATTATTATCAATTTATTTTCTTTTGCTGTCAAATTAAGTTGGTCATCAGTCATGTATGAAATGTGGATTTTAAGGGTTCTGCAAAACAGAGACAACTCAACAGCAGATTTCAAAAGCACCTCTCCATGGACCTTACTTCATCATACAGCTATGCAATTTGGTAGCATTATACAACTCCCCAAGGCCTACAGAAATATAGAAAGTTGCCTAGCTCGGCTTAATTTTTTGACTGTTTACAGCAGAACTGTACCACAGTTGTGTAATTCTCTTCCATTGTTTTTACGTTGACATGATTATTTGAAAGTGCAGCTAAAATTCTATTTCTACCGACAGGCTTTTAGTTAATGTGATGCTTATCTTTGATGGGCTTTTCTTGTGTGTTTTGCGAAGCACTTTGTGATTTTTATCTGTGAAAGGCTCTACACAAGATTTCACTTACTTGCCAAAACATCTAGCACAGCACACACACTAGATTCAAGAGAAGGCATTAGACCAGTTTTCTCTGTTTTACATACAGAAAAAGCTTGGATGTAAAAAACACAACACTGTGCTGTTTTCATTGTATGTACAGATGCATTCTGACCAGAGAACATCAGATTAACACTGTGGTATTTCTTTATTGAACACCTGGTGACAAGCTGTGGTAGACTGAAAAGGGGGTGATGAAGTGTCAGATGAAATTTACTTCTTCAAGCTTTATTTCATTTTGTAATATTATTATCATCTCATCAAAAACATTACCGTAATGTTACTTTGCTGCTTTCATTCATGTTTGAGGAATTCTTAAATCTCTTGTGGCAACCATTCTGGGATGCCTAAATGCAAAGTGCTGCTTCCATAGAGCTCCTGCTTGGGGCTGTAGTTCCCAGACAAACCTTCCCTACACATATCCTCAAGACTAGCCAGCAACAATTAGCGAATACAGAACTGTGCATCTGCTAAGTTTATCATACAAACTACTTCTCAGTCCAATGCTCCTAAGAACTCTTGTTAGTGGCATAAATTGTCATGATGATGTGCTGAGACATGGACAGTTGGGATAAGTTGGAGTTTGTTAAAGAGACAGAGGCCTGATTTCAAGGCATCAAATTACTAAGACATGTTTGATTCATACAGCATTTTTCTGAAGGTATCATAAAGACTACATTCTACCATAAAATGGAAATATGCCTATGAAAGATACATAATACCACCCCTTTAAAAAAGTTGATTTAAACAGAGTCGGTGCTCAGAAACCAGCCAATTCAAATTACCGTAATATCCAGACTATAAGTCGCAGTTTTTTTCATAGTTTGGCCGGGGGTGCCACTTATACTCCTGAGCGACTTATGTGTGAAATTATTAACACTATTATATCATATTGCATGTTATTTTCACACTAAACTGCAAGAGGGCGCTCTAGGCCTGTGTTGATAATGTGTGTGGTAGAAGCTACCTCCAGAGTTAGCGGAGTTGTTTACAAGCGACACCGAGGACGAAGATTTCATTGTGTTTAGTGATTTGGACACAGATGGTTTGGTAAACTTGTTAGCATGTTATTTATGCTATAGTTATCTGAATAACTCTTAATATGTTATGTTAACATACCAGCACGTTCTCAGTTCTCTATTTGTCATGTAACGTTAACATACCGTACAATTATTCAGCCTGTTGTTTCCTCTATTCTATTTTTATTTTAAATTGCCTTTCAAGATGACATGTCTGTTCTTGGTGTTGGATTTTATTAAATACATTTCCCTCAAAAATGCGACTTATACTACGGTTTGACTTATATATGTATTTTCCTTCTTTATTATGCAGTTTATGGCTGGTGCGACTTATACTAGGAGCGACTTATAGTCCGGAAAATACGGTAATTCCAGTAGAATTATACCAGAAACCTGTTTTGATAAATGCGTAACTTGGTAGGGAACATTTTCCAAATATCTAAGGGGGGTGACTGTGAGACCTTGTATGTTTCATTTTGAGCCCTTGTAAATAAAATCACATGATATTTATGTCCACTGTGAGTCTAAACTCTAAGCAAAGCTATAAATATATAATTATCTCTTTATCTGCAGGGTTATTGGCAAATAGTGATAAACCTTCCTTTTTCATATGTATTTTGTAGTTTTGTTTTGTGTTTTTCTTAGTACTTGAGCAATTGCAAAATTGTCTGAGCTGACTGACGCTGTCTTGCTTACAAAGCATATATACTTTGCCAAAGTGGTTTTGAGGATTCCTCTCATCTTGTGTGGCCGAGTGACAAAGCCATACCCGTGAGAAATTTTCAGAAGATGTACTGACAGTGACTGTGAGAAGAACGTTTTAGACATATTTCATAATCCACCATCAGTTGTGACCAAACATTTTGCCCCACAGGCCAAAATTGGCAAGTTAAAAGTACTCGGAAGTATTATTATTATTATTAATTATTTTTTTCTCAAAATTAAAGCACATGATGTGAATTCTTTTAGTTTCAAAGCAATAACTTAAAAGTGTCACATTTTAGTGAAAGTTTTTTAAAAAAAATGTACATCTGAATGACAAGCTGCAGATGTCTGAATTAATAATAAATAATAATAAAATATAATTTAATTACTTTTTTGATCAATTACTGGCTATTTTGTTGGCCTATTTTTTTTTTTTTTTCATTATTCTGGATGATTAAACGCATGTAGGCTCATTGGGTGAACTCCCATACCTAATGAGTCTACTTATAGTTGGCTCAACACAGAGCTTTTGCTTTTTTGTAATTATTTCTCCACTAGTTAAATCTTAACTGGTGTGAAGTTTACTGAGACACTGTCCTCTGGATTAACACCATCAGCAGCTTTCAACTCTCCCATAAGTGTTCAAAATCTTAACTATTTAGCAGGAACTTACAGGTTTATGCAAAACCTATAAAAAGTATTCACTCTCTTGGATGTTTATCATTTTAATTGCTTCTACAAATCTATCATCCTCAATAACATGTGTTTAGTTTGACAAAAGAAAAATATAGAAACCCCTTAAGTGAAATAATTTTTTTTTTACTTCTACAATACTTGTGTCTTTGTTGTCAGTATGGGGAATGGTGGAATGACTTTGACCACATGTCCCACATATCAAATGTTTAGCTTCATCTTTACTGATGTGCCAGCACACAAACAGTCTTTTCTCCTTAAAAAAGTATTTTGTGTCTGTTTTTCTCCTGCTTATAGTGATGACACTATACTATGTATGTTGTTAAGTACAGTGAAAACAAGATGGATTTACTGCACAATGAAGGTTTGTTGGGATGCTGAACTTTCCCACCTTGTAGTTTCCCTCCTCCTGTGTATTTATTGCTTTTTCAAGAACAAATTCCATCCATCCATCCATCCATCCATCCATCCATCCATCCATCCATCCATCCATCCATCCATCCATCCATCCATCCATTTTCTTACACCCTTGTCCCTAGTGGGGTCAGGAGGTGCTGATGCCTCTCCAGCTAATGTTCCTGGCGAGAGGCGGGGTCACCCTGGACAGGTCGCCAGTCTGCCGCAGGGCAACACAGAGACAAACAACCATGCACACACACACACACACACTCACACCTAGGGAGAATTTAGAAAGACCAATTTCAGGAACAAATTGTTCATTGTAAATTTGATGGGATTCATCCCAAAACGTGGCAGAACCGAACAGGGGGACTTTTTACCAGTCAAGTGTCCCTTTCCTGTTGTAATCCGTGTTCCTGGGAGGTTGACGTGCTTGTTCGGCTGTCACTTCAGTCTGCCGTTAGACTTTAAAGCACGGATTGTTGATGTTGCATCCTGGATGTCTCCAAATGAAGGATCTGAAACCATTTTCACGTGGTTCTTAATAAATGCTGGAAAATTGTGAAACTGAGCTCTGATTTCCCATATGTCGTAAGGATCTCTGTTTCGATAACTTTCGTGTCTATTGGCACATCAAATGTTCCCATAAAATTGCGAAATCCACAGAAACATCTTTGCATCTTCATAATGTCTTTTCAGTGAAAGCAGCTGGGATGTTTCATCCAAGCTGTTCTTTAAACAACTGTTTTGCTTTTACATAGCCTTGTCCTGCAGCTACATGCCATCCAAATAGTACAGGCAGTCGCTTGTGTTACTCTTTATCGACTCTGATGAAGGAGATGCACTGAAGAGGGTTTTGTCTTTGCAAAACAGTAAAAACATCTTCAGAGTCTTTCTTGAATTGTGTGGCGAAAGATCCAACAGTTGTGTTTTTGTGGAGTCAGACTTTGAGTCTCTAGTTGAGATAGGACCACTATCAGTACTTTACTTGATGGCACCGTTCACTGTTTCCCCTATTTCCCTTCACTGTTTTATTGAGCTGAAATGCAACTGCAGCTTTTTGGCTTTCCTATTGATCAAATGATTTTGATAACACTTTAAGATATACTTTGAAACTCAGAAGCTTATCGAATTGCTAAATTTGCAGTCGTGGCAGAAAGCAAAACTTCAAGCTCAAGTCATTCTCTTTTCCTCGCTGATGTTGGTTCATGTTCCTCCAAACCATGTTCCTCATGGTTTGGAGGAACATGGTTTCCTCTGTAGCAGCTCCAACTGCTACAGAGGAAATAATGCAGCTTCTTCTGCTTTTGCCTTTCTGACAGATTAACAATTCCAAGAAACTGGACTGCTGAGAACCATTATCAGCTCTAAAACACAAAAAATAATAGCCAGATAACAATTCCTTCTATAAAAACTGATCATAGCACATTTTTGGTTTAAACCATGCTTTATGCTTTTATTTTGAATTATCATCATCATGTGTAACAGCAGCATAAACATGTAGGTTCACATAAAAGATCAACAATTGTTAAAATAAAAAAAAAACCCAACAATAATAACACTGTCCAACTTAAGCACTGTTAGTTATCAGAAACATAAATATTGTACAAACAATCACATAAAAAAGTGCAACACACTTTTTTATGTAGCTATTTATGCATGTTTATTGAACATACATGTAGGATTCATTGTCCAACAGTGATGTTATTTTAACTGGAGTCCTTCTGCATCCAGGGACAAATCTGCTGGTTGTGATTTCAACTAAAGAAATGATAAAACAATCTTTAAATGAAATCTTAAAGGCTGCTCCGAAATGAGGCAGGAGGATCTTTTATTACAGCTTGAACAGTGCTACTGTTTAAAGAAGATTTTTTCTGAGCTGAGTAACTTTTAAAAAAACACATATGTAAAGAGGAAGTGTCTCAGAAATGAACTTAGTGAGAAGCCAAATGTGTTTCTGAACACCAGTTGGAGAACACAGTGAAGCTACATGCAGCCATGTGGAACAGAAAGGAGGAGGAAACCCTTCAATTTTTTACAGGCTTTCTCTGTAAGTTCATATTTTTATTATTATCAATAGTATTTGTTTTATCATTTTCATGATATAAACACAAGCGATGCCATATTTTACATAAATTCTGTTAACAAAATAACAGTCCAAGTGTTCATCTTACAGTTACCTTTGTTTTCACCTCATCAGCATTCACTACAGGTCAGTTTTCTCTCCTGTTTCCATAGTATATAAAAGTCTTTTACTCTTATCAGAACATTAATATAATCATATTAAATTTTGTTCTTGTAGGTCAGATCAGGTTGGCAGGTTCTGGATCAACTCAGTGCTCTGGAAGGGTTGAAGTTTACTACAGCGATACCTGGGGAACAGTCTGTGATGATAACTGGGGCGTAGCTGATGCTGAAGTGGTTTGTCGACAGCTGGGCTGTGGTCCAGTTATCAGTGT
>CAEFZX010023779.1:0-100458 GCA_903066825.1 Alfaro cultratus | reverse complement strand
AATGAGGGAAGAAGGGAGCGGGAGATCGACAGGCGGATTGGCGCAGTGTCTGCCGTGAAGCGGGCGCTGTACCGGTCTGTTGTGAAGAGAGAGCTGAGTCAAAAAGCGAAGCTCTCGATTTACCGGTCGATCTACGTTCCCACCCTCATCTATGGTCATGAGCTTTGGGTCATGACCGAAAGAACGAGATCGAGGATACAAGCGACCGAAATGGGTTTTCTCCGTAGGGTGGCTGGGCTCTCCCTTAGCGATAGGGTGAGAAGCTCAGTCATCCAGGAGGGACTCAGAGTAGAGCCACTGCTCCTTCACGTCGAGAGGAGCCAGTTGAGGTGGCTCAGGCATCTGGCCAGGATGCCTCCTGGACGCCTCCCTGGTGAGGTGTTCCGGCCACGTCCCACCAGGAGGAGGCCCCGGGGAAGACCCAGGGCACGCTGGAGGGACTATGTCTCTCAGCCGGCCTGGGAACGCCTTGGGGTTCCCCCGGAAGAGCTGGAAGAAGTGGCTGGGGAGTGGGAAGTCTGGGCCTCTCTTCTGAGCTGTTACCCCCGCGAGCCGACCCCGGATAAGTGGAAGAAAATGGATGGATGGTTTTAGTGTGATTTTTAATGTAAAAAGTTATAGGGGAATACTTTACCACAAGACATACAGCGCTTTGCAAGTATGTTAATGATAGTATATGCACAGAAAAATGTTGGAGCCGGTCTCTTTCAGCTGCACAGCTTTCCATTTTCATAAGTGTCAGAGGTCTGAGTAGGTAATTCACTAAAGGGTTTGTGGTGGAACCTGCTTTTAGATGTAAACCTATCTTTAACATTTAGATTAAGTGGTTGATGAAGAATGCTCCCAGTTTCTGATGGCCTTACAGTTTATTGCTGTAATTTTTCTTCTTGTTTTAATGGGATCCATTTGTCATTATTGCCTTGTTCTTTAAAATTGGCTGTGTGTATGGATACCTTCCCAGAATTGTTAGGTAAAGGGTACTCTGTATCTTTATGATAAAAAAAAAACAAAAAAAAAAACGATTCATTGCTGCTCTTTCCTGATCCACATTAAATTGCCTCAGCCACACACTAAAATAAAAATGTTGCACATATTTTTCATTTTCCCCTTAAGTTTGTCAGGTTGCATTATTCTCTCTAGTCTGTTGCTTTTTGAACATAAAGAAAATGATCTAATTTCATAGCTTGTACAGTAATAAACCTCAGCTTTTGTGTTTCTCATCATACATTTCCATTTGCAAGCTTAATCTTTGAATCATTAACTCTTTGATAAAATGCATGTATTTGAGTGGCTTTTCATGTTTCACTGCCAGACCTTGAAAGGGCTTTTCGCAGTGCTTGAAAGTTCTGCTTAGGACAGCATTGGAAAATGTTGAAGCCTTCTCCTGAGCTCTTACTGCGATTTGACTCAGATCTCTGTGGCAGAGGAAATCGAGAAAGGAAGGTCAGCGGGTTTCTAGTGGTGTGTTTGTCAAAATGAACTGAGACAGGATGAAATGCAGTGGTGCTTTAAAATGAGAACGTGAGATTAAGACAACTTGGGGAAGCAGGGTTTAGAGACCAGAATTTGTGTTGACACTTGGTCTTTAATATACCATGAAAATATATGCTGTAAGAATTTCTGAAAATTGCATAATTTGGGCTGATTTTACTTTCCTTTATGTCCCAATCCTGCACATATCCAATCATTTTTAAAGCATCTTTCATCAAGTTCTAGCGTTCATAATATTTGTTTCTGAATATCAACACAGAATGAGCTCATCTCCTTCTGACACATTCTTTATGTGGCTACATGTATTGAGTCTGTAAAAACATTTTAGAAATGTCAGATTAAAAACCATGTCAAGGCTATGAGAACTCTGTAAGGCAGGGGTGATTCGTTTTGGGCCAAATTAAGATCAATAATGCTCTTAAAGGGCTGGTCGTGCCACAACGTATTGATAGAAACCTGTTCAGAAACTGTTAAAATATCATTGAATTCTTAAAATGAAACATTATTGAACATCTTTTCAGTCCCTCCAGTTTTTTGTGATACTTTTTGTGATTCTTGCAATAAAAAGTCAGTGTTTATGGTACTAATTTGGAAATAGTTGCAATATTTGCTCTTATTTATGGCAGTAAATGTGACTTTTTATTATTCAATGTATCATTGACTTTAATCTGACATCAATCAAGGCAGAGGCAGCTGTTTAGAACAAGTAAGAAAGTTTTTTTTGACAATTTTTGAGAAATCTGCAATAGACTCCCAATTATGTATTAGCACAAAAAAGTGCAGGGATTTGTGAATTCCCATAATAGTTATCAAGAAAGTGAAGGGACTGACTGATATAATTTGGCTGTAAACTGATAAAAACTGCATTGATTTGATTGATAACATAATATTTAAGCCACTCGGTGTTTAGTCTAGAATCTAGCGGGCCACATAACAAGCTGCGGCGGGCCGGATTTGGCCCACGGGCCTTGAGTTTGACACATTTGATGTAGGGGAAACAGAAAAGAGAATAAAAATGAATATATTAATTATGAAGTTATGAATTGCACCAGTTTTAAAATATCTTGGAAGTGTGTAAATCGCAAACTTTAAAGACCATGGGAATCATGCAAGGAAAAAACACTAATCAAAAGAAAAGAGGAAAATGTATGTTACAAAAAATGTTCTTGTCAAGTTTTCTGACATCTAGCAAATAGAATAAATTTTGCTAATTAGCTAAGCTAAAAGAAGAAAAGTTTGCTCTGATTTAACTTGAGACAGTGAGGGGAAAAAAGTCTTTTATTTAATCTATAAAAATACAATACAAAATATTTAGCTCATCAAATGTTGATACTGATTAAAAAAATCAAAACACATTAAGACACATTCTTAAATCAAGACATGTTCTTTGTGTCTTAATTTTACCCCTAAAATGTCCTTGTTCTCTCTGGACTCCTCTATCGTTTGCTGGTTAAATAATGCTGCACTCAGAGTTTGCAAGAAACAACTTTGAGTTGTCATCTTGTGAGCACTTTAAAAGTCTTTGACCCCAGAAATGAAAACATGAATATCGGGGGTTGCTTCACTTCATGAGACAATGGTTGGAGCTGCTTCTCCTTTAATGGATCCTTTAGCTGCTTTAAAGAAGCTCCATTCATTTATGTTTGAGATTTTTGTTGAAAAGTCGATCTTTTCGTTGACAGACTAAGCCCTTCCTTGTTGTATCCCCTGTGGAGAAGCATGGGAGAATGATCAATAAGGTCTTCAAAAGGTGCACATTCAAAAGGCCAAGAGAAGAAATTGATGGGTGTCTGAAAAAGTTAAGAGTAGTGATCCGATTTTGTCACTTCAGTGGAAAAACTGCCTGTTAGAGGTTTTTAGGCTTTCTTTTAATTTTTTACAACATTTAGTTTGTGAGTTTGAGTGGTATCTTCAATGCCACATGGTCTTGATTATGACTAAAAAAGATTGCATGCACAAGTATATCTTGCCTTCCTGTCACAATCTTGGTGTTTATGTGAAACACCAAGAGAAACGTTGATTGGTCTTCTTAGATACGGGAGCAAAAGAAAAAATACAGTTTTATTCTAAAACTGTATTTCAAAGTGGAACTGAAGTTGGATATCTTGTTTGTGTGCACAAACGTCTCAGAAATGTCAACCACTAGATGTGCAAAGTCCTTAATGAATCCTGGGAGACGGCCATCTTTAAGTGCAACACAAAGCAGCTCTTTAAAGTATTTTTACTCCAGTTAATAATTATGCACTGCTTTCTGCTGAGTTAATACATAAAATCCAAGTGATATTCATCACAATTTGTACTTGAATACTTTAGCAAGGCATTGTATCCGATTCAAATGAAGTACAAGGTAACTCTCCATCAGCTGAAACCAAAGAGGCGCCAGCATGAGGCACCTATTGACAAGCTTTAAGTTATGGATGTGCTGGTGTCCTTCAAACGGTTATGTGACCATGTCAAATTAGTTTGCTGCCACTTATCATTTCCCAGTTATTCAACTTTACTGCCGGTGGCTCATAAATTTAGTTCAGCATTGTTTTGAGGTTAGTGGCAGGTCTTGACAGTTGAAAAATGATGCATCACCTCTTTCCTGTGGTCCATTTGTTAATAGCCTGGCTTCTGGCCAGATGTTGCTTCACCTGCCAGGCGTTCAGAAATGGTCTCGCTTTGCCTCCTGGGGATTAGCACTGCAGGAAACTAGCAAAATAGCTTTAGTTTGTGGGAGTTGACTGACAATAAAGATTAGTTTAGGTGTTGTATTAATTAATAGTTTCTTTTCTGGAGAGATTAACCTGAAATGCTGAAGTGATTAATCCTATCTGACCGATTAAAAACTGCTGGATTTAAGTACAAAACATGTTTATTTACAAAAATACTGACATTAATTGATAAAGATGTTTGGTAGTCATGAAAAGAAATAACACTGATTAAAAAAAAGTTGAAAACAAACAGAACAGTTTGAAAACTAAACGATCCAATTTTAAACCTTGAGGACTTTGCTGAACCTTCGTCTTCAAGGAACAAAATGTCTTAAATAATGAAAATCAAACACTTGGTAGAAACCAATCAAGAAAAGTCAACTCAGTTCAGTGGTGGTGACAAGAACTTTTCAACATATTGGGACAACAGCTGTGTAGCCTTATGGAAATCAACCTTAATGGAAACAAGTCAGTGTAGATTAGACGTTGTGTGGGGAACCTTATATAAGCTCAGTAAATTAATTAATAGGTCCCAATCTGTCAAAAATTAGTCTGAAGAATGAGTTCTTTCCTTTCCGCTGAACAAGTCGGTAATTAAGGAAGCAAGTACGTTTCTGTATGTTTAGAACGGATACTGAAATTGATTGCATGTCAACTGAAATGGAGCCATTAGGAAATGGTTATTAAATCATCATATCTGATCACACTGAAGCGTTAAAAAATGTTACTGATGTTCAGAACAAGCTAAAGAAAAACACAAATCTTTCAGATTTACACAAAAATAGACAAAAGACGTTTACATTAGTTTACAGTCAATAATAATTTTTTTTTTTTTTATCTTGTTAGACTCAGAGATGGTATTATCCCAAAGCTTTCTGAATTTCTAAATTGGCTAAATAAAAGCATCCATTTAAGAAAACCTTGGTATATTTTGACAGGCATTCAGAGAGGTAATGAAAACACAAAAACTTTGTTTGGGCCACAACTTCAAATCCAGCAAGGACATTTTTAGGGTGGCTCTTAGAGAAACACCTTTTGCATGTGAAAGGTCAAATCCAATGAAGATTAGTTTTTTCTTTCTGAATATATTTGTTTTTCCTTTCCTGAGAGTAGTGACACAGATGACAAAGACAAGCCATGAGAAACAAAACAAAAACAAGCAAAGCCATGAAAATGTTGAAAAATTGAATAAGAAATATTCTTTTCCATTCCATCTTCTTATTGTAGTTGCTTTATAAGAGTTATGTCTTTGTTTATCCTCCAGCAAAGATCCAGTACCAGCCGGCTCTGCCCAGCATGAGAGAATTCCTCACCCAGAACATGCCTGTCGGCCATATGATGAAGTTTATTGTAACATATCAGACGGTGAGTAGCAGCGGATCACTAGGAAATATCTGAAGATATTTAATGCCGCCTGGCGAATGCTTCTCTGACAACAGCCAAATGTTTCTGCGACTGAGTTAGTCTCAGTGAGGATCAAATTTGACCTTAAAAGTTGGAAGAGTTTGCAGTCTGTTTGTGTGTCTCTGTCTTATCCTGTCTGTTATGCCATCTTGTTTGGGTAAAAGGTGATCTGTATTTGATTATCTGTTAATCTGATCAGCTGTTTGGAAATACAGGCCAGATAGAAATGCAAAGTCACCAATCTGTGTTTCAGAGCATTACTGTTCATCTGGGGAAGTCTGAACAGATACTTCTGTTTGTTTCTCAAGAAATATGCAAAAATCCCATTATTTTCCTTAAGAGGCCTACAGTACGGAGTACCCCAAGGCTCAATCCCAGGACTCCTCCTATTCAATATCTATATGCTCCCATTAGCTTATGATGTAACAGAAACTAAGATTAGCTACCATAATTATGCAGATGATACACAGCTCTATATCACCAGGTTACTCTAAACACATCCATCAACTCAACAGATGCTTATAACAATATGTGGATGTGTCTTAATTTCTCCAGATGAACAGAAACAAAAGTGAAGTTATTGTCTTTGCATCTGGTATCAGACCTGAACATTCAGAACCACATAAAGGCGGTTACAAAGTCAGCCTTCTATCACCTGAATATTATTACCAGGATTAACGGACAAAGGGAAAGTGCTACACAAATAATCTTGATTGATTGATTAATATACAAATAATTAAGCAATGTCGAGGCTATTATTTTGAAAATATCATTTAGCTTTGTTTTAAAAGATTTTTAAAAGGAGTTTCTGGAGTATTGTTTCTCCGAATTCTGCAATAAATATGAAGGCTTTGGGGGAAAATGGATAAAAAACATGAGTTGCTAAAATCTTATGTTGCTAATTATTTAGACATTTAGCAAATATAAATAATTCTAGCTGATCTAAAACAGAACACATTCAGTTTAATTTAACTTTACACAGTGAAGGAAAAATAGTTGCTTCTAGGTAAAAATTTTACCTAATTTGTCTTTTTTCTGGTTGATCTGTGTCTGGTTTTCTTCGTTTACCTCTGTGATTAAATGTACTCTGTTGTACATATTTTATTTTGGGCATTCAATTTTATTAAGTTGTTGACTGGGGCTTGGAACCCGTTGATAACTGTCTGCTGTTCTGTTGGTTGACGAAGTCAATTGTTCCAGACTCAAACAATACATAACATCGCACAGCTGTATGTTTGATTGATTTTCAAAATTGCATTACAAGTTCTGCATGACCTAAATGAGGATCAAGTTTAACATAAACTTATTGGAGACCCAGAAGGTTGCTAGACTGTTTGTGTTGCAAGTTTGCAATCAGCTTTCATTAGCGCCCTTATATAACACTGAAATGTGTTTACATTTTTCCCTAAAACTAAAGTCTCCATATACAAAAATGAGCTTTGGAAGCTTCATCTTCAAACCGCAAATGAACGCAGAGCTGAAGACTTTGCACAGCATCTGAGATGTATTTTCTTTCATCTTCATTTTGTGCTTTCCAACCACACTATTAATTACCAGAATGCACCTTGTTAGTAGATTAAATTTGCCAGCTGTAATGAATGCAGGGTCATTAGTGCTCATGCAAACATTTATTAGATCTGTGCCTCGGTGGCACAGCGGGACACATTTAGATTCGCGGGAACACGTGAAATATTGTTGGCTGATTGACAGTGTGGCTCAGACGAAGCTCTGGTCCTCTTCCTGCGTGTCTGCGTGGAGTCGCCGGTTTCATGCATGACTGAAGAGCTCACTTTATACTAATTACAGCTGTGCGTCGCAGCCTGAGGGGGGGGGCTCAAATTAAGGTCACAAAGGTAAAGTATAGGGTACGCTTTCCTCTGGAGGATGGAAAATACTTGGCTGAAGTGTCGGGAAAAGATGAGGAGAAAAAAACTTTTAAATGAAGCTGAAAGAATGATTAAAAAAGAGGCAGACATGGCGCCCTGCTGGCTGGGCCTCATCCGACATGACAGCAGCTTCCACGGTTCAGCACACTACTGTGAGGTGCTTGTTTTGTTCAATTTCCCTTGCCCTCCATGTTTTCTGTCACTCTCTGCTGCCTGCATGTTAAAAATGAGAGGAATTTATTTTTCATCTTAAAGGAAGAGAGATTTCAATATGGATCCTTAACTTCAGCTTGTGCCTCATTGCTGCTTTCTTCTTCTGTAGTTTTGTATTAATTATGTAAGAAGATGCAAGCTACTTCACTGAGGGGAACTTGAAAGTGCTCTTTAAAGTCTCAAGGAAGTCACAAAACAATCTTATCTTCATTATGATATGCTTATCTTTCTCCTACAGCACATCCAGTCCTTTTCCCTTTGAGATGTCTAATGCTATGCTGGAGTTGATTTAGCAGTTTTCTAATTAGAATAGAAATGGCCTTTATTGTCCCACTGAAGGGAAATTCAGGATAATTTGGGATAATTAACTCCAGACTCACGACCTTTTGCTATTGTATGTTGAATTTATTGGTTGTTTATCACATGCAGCTTGAAGATGAGAACACTATGTTCCCTTTTTACCGAGCTAAAGATAACCAAAGCTGTTAATTCTGGTCAGATAAACAAGCGGATCTAATTTTACAGCTACACATGCATCTAAAGTAGAGCAAAAAAAAAATAATGTGAAAAAAATCTATATTTTTGTCACTTCCTGTTGTCTGTTTAAATCCTCCTCTTTCCTGCAGCCTGAATGAACCAAATGTTATATAAGAAAATCGACTTCCTTTAAAATGTCTGAGTATAAAAAATAAAGAGGCAGGTTGAGACTGTTTATTCACTGAAAACTTATTGCATCAAATTCTGCTCTTCTGTTTTTCGCAGTGATTTTCCTTTGAGTTTTGGTTGTTTTGCCCCTTTTTTTCCCCCACAAACAGCAAAAGCAAAATTACCACTTCAGTTTTATTTCTAGAATTGGTGTAAATTATATGCAATTTTCAAAATTAAAACTCTTTTAATCCTAATTAAAAATATGCTCTAAAATTATGTAGCTTCTCTATCAAACAAATATGTACATTTAAAACCATGCAGTAGCAATCTGCAATAAAAAATAAATATTAAGTGCTTCCATTCTCCATCCTTTAATTTGCCCTTGGGTGCTGGTGCAGCAATATCTCTTCTGATTTGCTGCAGTGATTGTCAAAGATTTTATGCCTTAATGCTATTGGACAGTGACCAAAGTGTCTATTTTTAACTTTAAAGTCACATGCAGAGAAGTTTTGCTTGCAAGTTTCTGCTTCGTGAACATCTAAATATACAAACAAGGCAACACACTCCACTTTCCTTTCTCTTTTATTTCACAAAGTTGTAATCATTATATATTTTGAACTCAAGTTCTCCCTGAAAACATGCAATGTTTGATACTGTATGTTAACTTTATTTATTCCTCACATTGTACTGTGAAAAACAGTTATAATCTTTCAGATCTAAAATTCAACCTTCTTTCAAGTCCTTGTTTTCACTGGAGACTCAAAAAGAAATCGCTGCTTGCAGTGGCCACCAAGGGTCTTAGCTTGTGGGACTTTGTCACCACAGCGCCTATTCTTTTCATTTTTGAGACCATTTTCAGGGAGGTATTTCCGAACGGCGCCGGTGTTTTGACTGGAAACGGCTTGAGAGGAATGCGCTCTGGAGAATACAAGCGGCTCCATTAAAATGACATCAAGAACCAGCAGCAGTCCCTGTTGATGTGAGCGGAGGAGTGAGTTTAGTGCACTAAACTGCCATCTTGCTTCCCGTCTCCCTGGCGGGAACATCTCAGAGAGTGGCTAAGAATTACTCTCGTGTGAAAACCTATAACCAGAGGAACTCGGAGACGCCATGATAACAGATGGCAGCAGAGTTCGCTTTAGGATGACGTCCTCGTTCAGCGCGCAGGAACATTTCTGCCCCATCATCTTGCCAAGCTGAAGGATTTTGCATTATCAGCATAAATATTTCAGTCTGCATTCTTGATTAGTTTCATCCCCCCATTGGGTGCAATCTTTGAAGCACCAGCTTGTCCCTCTCACGGTCTGAGTCCGTGGAGGGTTTCTCAGGCGGGCAAAGGCATCTGTCTCTTCAATTACCAGTGACAATGCCCCTCTCCCCCAAGTGGTAGGTTATTTACCGAGGCAATGCTGGTAGCAATTGAGTCATCTTCATGTAGTTTAATAGGGCCTGAACGTAGAAAAGGAATCCTATAAACAGATTGGAGACATTCACCTCCAAAATTGCTGGTAAATTTGATGAATTTTGTATCGTTTGCTTACAGATACCCGTCCTTTGGAGCCTTAATCAATTAGGAGTTAAAATATTTTTGCTGTGAATTAAAAAAACTTGAAGAAATATGCCAGGCACTGCAGATTATTTATACGTAAAGGGACAGTGTTATGTAAAATTGACCTTTTTTACCTTTACACCAGGTTAAAATGTTGTCCCCTTGTCAAAAACAAACCTGAAGTGTTGCCTTGATTCTCATGTCTAAGAAATCCTTTAATCTCCACGGCAACCATCCAGTTGTGCTAAGCCCCGCCTTCAAGACGCAGCTCCTCCTGCAGTCTCCAAGCCATAGCTTCCCCATTCTGCTCCTTCAGACTAGCCAGCAGCAATTAGCAAACACCTGGTGGAGCAGCTCATCACTACGAGCTGCTTCTCAGTGCGATGGTGGTAAAACATTAAAGGGTTAATAGAGGAGTGAAGCCGTGATGGCTTCCTGAAGGCGGAGTTTCAACAAATCAGGAGTTTTTAAAGAGACAGCGACCCAGTTTCAAGGTGTTAAACTACAAAGCCAAATTTCTTTGTCAAATTTGATATTTTTATAACAACTTAAGGTAACATAGTTTAATTGTGCATTTTCAGAAAACACATAATTGGTCCTTTGAACAATGTAAATATGGCAATAAATTGCATAAAAATGATCATCAAGCCAGAAAAATCATTGGCATACATTATTTTTTTATGCTTGTTGAGGACAAACAACAACAATCAACCTTGACCTTCCAGTTGATTTGGAGTTGTTTACATATTATGTTGGCAGACTATTTTTACGTGTTGAAGAAAATAAATGACACTTTTTTTCTGCTTTATTCCTGGAACAAATCATTTCTATTACTGTTCATTTTTTACCATTTCTCTGCTTGTTAAGAAGGACTGAAAATTATATAAACCAAACTCACCGGTATGCTTCAGTCTAAACATCATGATATGGATGTAATAACATTAGGATCTACATTTTCTTTAGCTGAAATCTGTGAAAGACAGGAAACACAAAGACAGTTTGCTGCATTTGTCTGGTGAATAGGTGTAACTAAAGCTGAAAAATATGTTGCTGTTATTGATTTAACCTCCTACACTCACATTTTAATCCTGGCAGTTGTGTCACATTATGTGTTGTGGATATTTCTTCACTGTATTACCGATCTCTTTATTCCCTCTACTTTGGCCTTCGATAATTTTCTCAGAATTTATACTGAACAGAACAGCCTGACAGTGGAATAAAATAGGAACAAGATTGAATATATAAAGCCAAATAAATGGTTTCTCGACACAAAAAGCTTGTGAGAGTGTTTTCTGTTGTCTTGCCTTATCGGACGTTAACGGACTCAGCGATTTCACGCTTCATTAACTAACGCAAGGCTTTCTGCTAGGGATAAAAATAAAAACTGAGCTAAATATGATGTAAAAAACTGATATACAGCCAAGATATTTGGCTGTAGCACAGACACTGTTTGGATTTTTGGACAAGTTTTGTGTTTATATGCTACAAATGTTTTATATAGCAAACAAGGATAGTTAATGATTAGTAAATGCATCAAATTTCCAGGGTTGATCCTTATTCATAATTTGTAAAATAGATAATCTTACATGCTGGATATCAATGTCTGGATCAAATCCTAACTGAAAATGATCTAAGTTTTTCTAAAACTAAAGCTTTTACGTTGACAGTTTGTTGGATTTGGGTGAATCTGATGTTTCCTGCTTGTAGATCCAAATGTTGCAAGGTTTGGGCGACTTTGTCCGTTTGACCTTGAGATTAGAAAATCAGGGCACAGCTGGTCTTGGTGCTCACTGGAAGCTGTTGCCAATGTCGAGCCGGCTCTGCACTGGTGATCCAATGACTCTCTCTTTTGGAGAAAAAGGTTGTAACCTCCTGAAAAGCAGTTTTGGTGCAGCAGAAACCCTCACTTTGAAGTTGTTGATGATCCAAAACATTGTCCTTTAAGTTCAGGACTCATTTTTTGCAGCTTTCTTTTCCTGCATGTGAGGTTATTCTGATGCACAGCAAAGATAAATGCACAAGAATGTTTGTAACACAAAATAAAATGAGCAGATCAGTCTCCTAATTTGAAGAATAGTGATGTAAACTGTATTTTTTACAGCTTTTCTTGTACTGATAGCCTAACCTCATTTTAATATTGTCCTTGCAATGGAAAAATGCATTAAAAAAAAAAGAGTTTCTGCTGTCAAATGAGTGTAGAATTGATGTACGTCTGATCCGACTGCACAGTAATCTGAAAACAATAAAAATAGTCACAGTAAGGAGTTTGTGTTGAACAACTGAACTTGTGCGAACACAGCCCTGCGTTCTCATCTCTGGCGAAAGTACCGATGTTTATATAACCCTAACCGGAATGAAAAAAGGCCTGAATAATGTAATGTGATGTAAGTGTCGTTTGGTGCAGATTCAAAACAATTTGTCCTACCCAAAAGCTTTTGTTGTTACTACATTTAAGGCTCTTATCATTACATGAAGTCGCCGGCAGGCTGCAACTAGCATATGCAAAGGAAGCCAAATTCTTATTTTTTCATGAGAACATTTGCACAACATTTGCTGGTTGTGCTGAAGGATGTAGACATGATCCTTCCAGACAAACACGGTGACTAATTAAGCTGACAGGTTGACACCATCCCACCCCCAAACAGCTCAGAGGGCTGTCACTCATCTGGATCAGCCTCGTCAGTCGTGTTATCCAGCCCTTCTGCCTTTTTGCAAATCAGTCCTCGTGTCATTTCAGTTCTCTTCTACCGGGTTCATCCAATCACGTCTATTCTGAAGTAGCATTGCCCCAACCTGTGGAATATACCAAATTTTGTTTTTTTTTGTTAACTTTCTGTAAAAATGGCGAAAGACGAACAACTTTTCTGCTTTGGATAGAGTAAAACAGTTGTCAAACTCGAGGCCTGTGGGCCAAATCCGGCCCGCCATAGCTTTTTATGTGGCCCTCTAGATTCTAAACACTAAATGTGCTTAAGTATTATGTTATCAGCCAAATCAATGCAGTTTTTATCTGCTTACTGCCAAATTATATCAGTCTCTCCAGTTTCTTAAGAATTATCATGGAAAATCAACAAATTCCTGCACTTTTTTACGCTAATGCATAATTGAGAGTTTACTGTAGATTTTTCTCAAAAATTGTCAAAAACTTTACTAGTAGCTGCCTCAGCCTTAATTGATGTCAAATTATAGTCTATGATCTATACAGTGAGTAATGTAAAGTCACATATACCTTCAGAAATAAGCGCAGATTAGTAGCACAAACACTTGATTTTTATTGCTAAAAAATCACAAAAAGTATCACTGGAGGGACTTAAAAGATGTTCAGTAATATGATTTAATCTTAAGAATTAATTGATGTTTTAACAGCTTGTGAACAGTTTTACTAATACATTCTGGCCCTTTAAGAGCATTGAAGTCAAACGATAGAGTTTGACATTATCGTTTGCTAATGATTAAAAAGATTTTAAAAAATGTTACGTTACACATTTAGTAATCAAATCACATCGAGTTTATCTGTATAGCATTTTTTGAACATTATATAAGCAGCCCAGGATGTTCTTGTCAGCTCTCCATGAACATCTGCATTCTTTGCTCTTTTTGTTCGAGCTTCCAGGAAAATAACTGTCCTGATTTCCTGTGTGCGGTTTCATATTAATATTGAGAATAAATCTGTTCCAGCTGCCAATTTCCCATCTGCAACCAAAAATAAACACCTTCTTGTCATGCATGTCTTACTTCAGCGTGACATTGCCTGACTCAAATCAACGCCTCTGAATTCAGAGTTTGATTCATTTGTTCAGTAAATAAAACAGGGATCCTAATAAAGATGTTTACAAGTCACTCACTGGAATAAAACATGAAACTGTGATGCTGCTGTTTATTGAAATGTTTGAAAAAAACAATACACAATCATAAGGAGCATTCACTGTTGGATTTAGTTTTATTGCAGCTAAAGACGCCTGGCAAAACAGTTTTTACATTTTCTTATATTAAAACCACAAACTGTTTTTTTATCAGAACATTATGTGACGGACCAACACATATTATTCAAAGCTTTAATAATTTTACAGAGTTCTGTTCAGTCCAGCGTTTGATGGCATCAAGACATGGCTGTCCACCTTAACCAACATGCTTAGACCTCTTCAAAATTAATCAGCCAAGAAGCTGCAAAAAGGACTTGGGTAAGATGCAGAGTATTTCAGCCAAAAGTCAAACACTCCAGAAATAAAATTCTGGAGTCGACACAAACATGTGGAAGAAAAACTGAGCCTGCACAAGAGTGGAGAAAGTCCAGACCCAAATCCAGTAGGAATCTTTAGCAAAACTTGAAAATTGCTGTTCAATTCAGACCTTGAAGTATTTTTCAAAGAACAGGAGGTGAAGACTTACCTCTAAATACTTGCAGGTTCATCTGCATGCCACACTTCTCAGATTTCTTTGTGCAAATCACAGAAAACTAGAGAGAAAACAGTTTGTGCTTGTGGCAGAACGTGAACATTTCAGGGATGAAGGATTCCTTAGTTTGCACATGTATAACAGCATTTAAAGAAATACTGATCTATGCTTGTTAATAAAGTTTAACTGTGGAGAGCAAGAATTTCTAAAACATTCAGGTTTGATGATGAAGTTTTACACTGTCAACAAAGTAATAAATATGTTAGAAATGTGAATGTCTGGTGGCCCCTGGGCCATATTTGTAACTTTAAATTATCATCTGAACCAAAATGTTTTAGTCATACAAGGAAGTCAAGTGAAAGTTTTTTTATGTCTGACCCTTTTGTGTTCATCTCAGGTCCAGTAGGTTAACTTCCATAACCCTAAACAAACTGCAGAACAATAGTTAGCAGCAGTTAGCATTTGTAAAATTAAACGTAGCTAAAATGCTCAACATTAATAACAGTTACAAACGTCTACAAAACCCTGCTACATACAGTATGTATCACGTTTACAACAACCTCTGCTGACCACAGTGCTTCACAACATCACGGGTAGATAAATGACAAAACAGAAAATGGAATTAAATTTGGTAAAAAATATCAAATCAGCTAATATCCAATTTTTTATTTTTTTCCCCTTTTTCTTTTTTAACTGGTGTTGAAGGCCCGTCTGGACGTAAACTGACCTGTTGACTGAGAGGAATAAGTGTATTATTGTTTCCACACCTGTAGAAAATAAACCACTACTGTAAATACAGCAGAAATAAAGCAATCTGGTAAGAATTAGCAGAAAAATTACTCATCAAAATGTGGCCCCAGCTTAAAACAATTCTGCCTCTGAGCAGATCCACTTCATGCTCCCCTGCTGAAAATCAAAGAAACTCTTCTTTTCATTATTATCTTTGTTCTCAGAATTGGATGCCCATTTAACATCTCATTCGGGATTATATTGTTGACTTGAATTTAACTTCAAACCGCCTGTCTTCCTGCAGGCCTTTTGGAAGGAGAAAGGTTTCTCCGGAGAAATCGTGGCAGGATCTTCCACCGACTGTCCGTTCTGTGTCACCTTTGACGCCACCAGCCCACGTGGGAACCCGGCGCTGGTGGGCTTCATTTCCGGCCAGCAGGCGACTCTTTGGAGCGCGAGAGAGGTAAAGTCAATAGGGGCTGAGATCGGTCTAATCAGATTATTATGAACCTGTGTTTATCTTAGCAGAGCTCCCGTCCTGCATGCAGCAGCCGCTCCTGAGGCTTGTTTGATATTTGATTTGAATTCAGCATGATCTCATGTGAAGCCATGGAGCATGCTAATGGTAAAATGAGGAAAGCGAGATGTATTCAGTGTGGGTATAAAAGGCTCAAATATCGGGCAGGAATTACAGGTCAACAAAACTAAAATATTTTCCAACATTCATTTATTTCCCATTTACTCTAAAATAACAGGCTACATTAGCATTTCAGAGAGGTTCATTTGATTTTGACTGCATGTTGAGGGCTGGTGCAGATTTCCATTGTGTGTGGAGACAAAGGCAGAGTATTGTGTCTTGTCATAATAACAATATTACTTGAGTGCAGCATTAAGAAAATTGCATCCAGGAATGAGGCGGATGGAGGGGCGGATGCTGCTGCCAGCTCGCAATGGCTATTACTTCATAAAATATAGGAGATAAAAGCATATTTAAGTGGCCCAAAACAAAACCCAGTGTGAGGGACATTTGTGTCTAAGTGCCCTCTGCAATGGACATCTGGTGCTTTTAGTTCATTAGGTGTTAATTGGCTGGAAAATGAAGATGTGGCTTTATGTTTGCTCTGGATGTGAGGTGAAAGAAAAGATTTTATTAAGATTACTTCAGGAAAACAATCATTAGTGGACATTGTACTGCCAGTACCTTTGAGCAGGGTTTTTTTTTTCCCCAGCTGATTAGCGAAGTTTCTTTCCTAGACAAAGTAAATGACAACTCTATTGTGGTAATTGTGCTTTTTTATTCCAAAAGAAAGTACACTTGACTCCATATTTTTGTGTGTAGTTGTGTTTCTTTGCTGTATAAAGCCAATGATGGAGCCATTCTCTGTTGTTCAACAGGGTCTCCTTTTTGGGATGAAGCCTTTCATGGAGCTTTTGGTGATGTTAGTTTTTGTCTTTTTCTTTCCAGTAGAAAGTACACTTGGCTCAGTGCTTTGTTTTTTTAACTGAGTCTTTTTTTCTCTTTACTTTCAAACACTTTTTGTTTTTGGCCAGGTCTTTTCCCTAGACGAAATAAATGGCAAAGCTATTGTTGACATGACCTTTTTTGCAGTGCTAAAATAGAATAGAAAGTATACCTGACTCCATGTTTTGTGTTTAGCTAGGTCTTTTTCCTGTATGAAGCCAATAATGGAGCTATTCTCTGTTGCTCTTGTTTAACACCGTCTCCTCCTGGTGATTAAACCTTTTGCATTAATTCTTGAATTCTGGTTTTAGAAAGTACACTTAGGTCAGTGCTTTTGTTTTTTGCTGTGTCTCTTTCCTGAAAGAGTGCTCCTGTATTTGGCTGACTTTCTTTCACAGAAAAAGCAACTGACATAATTGTTACGGCCATCATTTAAATCCACTTGTTGAGCTTGTGGCTCAACCCATTTCTGTTTAGTCCCATCTTTTTTCTGAATTGAGGGTGCATTCACCCTGTTTAGTCTGTTTTAATCTGATTCTAGTTTGTTTGCCTAGAAAGTCTGGTTCATTTGGGGAGGTGTGAATGCCTAATCAATCTCTGATGTGGACCAAAAAATCAAACTCTGATGCGATTTGAATAAATATGTGAACACTGAGCAGACCGGAGATCAGGAAGCGAAATAAAGCTCAGATAATTCTGGGTAAATACAGCTAAAGCAAACTTGTGACAAATCATACAACCACTAAAATCTGACTATGCTTCATTTTTGTTTATACTTTGCAAAGAAGACATTTGCGCTCAGTGTTTTCTTCTGAGATTTTGTGTCATTTCCTTCAGTGGTTCTTGACGCAGCGCCCCCACAGGTGAGGAGGTGAACATGTTTTTCAAAAGGTTTGCTTGGTTTGACCCAGTGCAGTGTGAAAGCGAACTGCACCAGCTGAAAATGTAACAAATGTTGCAATTTCTGTCCCCATTTGAACCAAGTGTACCGGAAACACTAAGTCACTGTTGGAGCTGTTGCTGCCATTTGTACTTCTTTTTTTTCTTTTTGTTTTTATCGCCAGGTGAAAATGTTCCTTCTTGGTTCTATTCTGCTTCATTTTTGGGGGGTAAATACAATCTTAACATTTTCAAACAGCTGTAAGTGTTTTAAATCTTCACCGGGAACCCTTCTTGCACTGATAGCCGAATATAATTCCTTTGCCTCCCCACCCCCCCTTTTTCTAGTACTATTTTTCGTTTGTTTTTTTTAACTGAGGGAGAAAAAAAGACAAAACCCAACATTGTGTCTGGTGTTGTTTTGCAATTTAGGTCGTTTCGCTGCCTTGCTTTAAAGCTCTTCAGCTGTAGTAGCCGTCACCCTGCAGAGACGAGCAGCAAAAGGTTCTTAATAATTAACCTCCTCTTGCAGCTCTGCTTCTGAACAGAGAAAATGTGGTAGCGTGTGATGCAAGCGGGCATAAGGGTTGCAATTATGCACAGTATGTGCTGTTTAAATAAGATCAAGTTGTTGATCGGATATGCCATTTTTCATTTGGACCCTCATGCCCTACATTTATTCCCACGGCAAGAGTTTTAGATTGCTGAATGCTGGTTTGCTCTGGTGGAATTAAAGTGACCTTATTTATGACTAATATTAACTTACATTAAATTAATAAATCTATCCTAGCCTAACAGTCATGGTTTTGGACTGGGAAACCAAAGCACGATTTGAACCTAGAACTGCCTTAGGAGTAAATATTTAAATGTATAACTCAACATTTCTTCCAAATATGAGAAGAATTGTTCTAAAAATGGGTGACCAGTTTCTGCCAAATGGATTTTCAACGCAAGTTTAACCTCATAAACATGTTGTTTTGGATGCATGTATTTCTGAAACCACTTCTTCTCCCAAAAACCTGAAAGCTATTTCGGTTCTTATATTAAATACTATGGTAATATGTTTGACTTTTTTCATTATTATATAATATTAAATCTGGTACAAAAAAGCGAGAACAAAATGTAATCATGCATATATCTTCGTTTTAGATGTATACACTAGGTACATATCTGTGTATAATTGTATTAGTAAGAGCTGAAGTTAAGCGGTTGCCATGGAGACATAGTGACTGTCTAGATGCCACGTTTTGCTTTCTCTGGGGATTATTTAACCTCTGCCAGGATAACCCGGGGTTCTCTTCCAGCAGTCTGTTTCCAGTTGTTTAAACTTTTGAATTATTGTTTAAAATGTGGGAAAGAATCAATCAAAATACGACAAGCATGTCTTAAAATGACGTATTTAACATATTTTCACATTGTAATTTGACACTATGCAAAAAAAGCGATTTGATTTTTATGGTGTTCTAAAGCTTTGGTGTTCAAAGTGTGGGCTGGGGGCCATTTATGGCCCTTCGGCTGAGTTTGTGTGGCCTCCAAAAGCACTTTGAGAATGAGAAATTTGGCCCATCCAAATTGACTTTTTATTTTTAAGTCAGGATGAAATTATCACCATCATCATTTTCTCTCGTCAAGTTTTTCTTATAAGCGGATCCACGTTTATCCAGAGATGTTTACTGACTTAATTTATGGAATTTGGCTAAATATAGCAAGTATTTTTTTAAAAAAAACAGTGACCCCAACTTCTGCTCTTATAACTGAGGATAAATTTGTTATACTGAGCCCAAATGAATTTCAAAACAAGATGCCCATTTTATGTTTTGGATTTTCAGAATAAAAAACCAAAGGAACCAAAAACTTTGACCATTTTATTTGTTTGATTTTAGTTTTTTTCCCTTTTTTTGGCCCAGGTGACAAAACGTTTGAGGGCCACATAAATAGTTGCGGTTTTGACAAATGAAAACTTTTTACCCTTCCTTATAAATCTGTGGTGTAGCTGCACCTTTTTACGAGTAAGCTACATTTTAGTTTTGCTTTTTATGCCGTGAAAATGTTCTATTTATGTTTTGAGCATATAAGCCCACGCTTTAGTGCTGCAGAGCTCTTCTATTGTCGTCTGTAAGCTTTGCTCGCTTAATGAGGTGTGAGGTGACCTGCGTTTAACAAAACAAGAGCCAATCAGGTTCATTTTAAATCAATGTGCCTTTACTGCTTCACACGGCGGCGTTATGTAACCCTCTTTTCTTTTCTCATGTTTCAACAAGGATTTCAATAAACATTTCTATTGCAATTTAAAATGGTGGATGGACATCTGATGCTCCCCCACCTGCTTTTACTTCTGCTTTAAACTCTTGCAGCTCTGTTGTTTGTTTTCCTCCAATAGCGTAGAGGGCATCCTAATTTTTTCTTTTTGTTTGGGATAAATTAATAGGTCATAAGCAGGGAGACGGCGGAGACAAAGAGACGCAGTAGAGGCAGATAAGACGAGTCAGGAACTGTGTGTATGTTTCCTTATCTCTATTCCTTTTGTCAGTTTGTCTGTTTTTCCATCCCAGCCCTTCCAATTTGCTCATCCTTTCTGCAATTTTTCTGCATCTCTCACTGTGTTGTTTATATCTTCTTCCTTTGAGTTTCATTTTTCTCCTTTGCTGTGTTTTGCTTACATTGTTTTGCTGAATGGTTCAACAGCTTTTTCCTCTCCAGTTTCTCGTTTTCTTTCTCTTTTTTTTTTTTTTTTCACCCGTCTGAAATTTGTCTGAGTTATTTTCCGCTCTGTTATTACCATTTTTTTTCACATTTTTTCTCTCATGTCTTGCCTGCAATTTGTTTGCAACCTAATTTCTGACGGAACGCCAAGATGATACATGAAATATACGGGCAGGTTTACAGATTTCATACAGCTGCAGCTGGATCTTTACTAATAAAAGCACTCCAGTTATCAAATATGGTGCCATTACTGCTACAAACCTTAATTAGTTAAATGGTATTGTAAGTGTTTTACTAATACAATTATACACACTTATATTTTCTTCAGTTTTTAGACAATTTTGAGCAGAGTGTTTTTATTCAGACTCTTGGCCTTAAAACACTGCACAACATCTGTTTAGTAAAAATGCTGGATAAAGATTATATCAAAGCATATTCATGTACTAGAATAGCCCCGTTAAAGTTAGCTGAGAATCTGGGGCAAGAAAAACAGTTTTTAACAAATGCTTTCCATCCACTTTTCTGACTGAGTTTGAGATATTTTGCAAAGACGAAGCAAAACATTCACTCTCCAGATCCAACAAAGCTGGCTACAAGGTTTTAGTCTTGCATCATAGACCAACAAAATACATTCAAATACAGATTACATAGTAAAATAGTCAAATCCAAGCCAGTTTTATTTATAAAGCGTTTAAACCAGTTTCATCTGCCGCTCCTCCAGACTAGCAGCAGCTGAAACAAAGTGCTTCAAGCTGCAAATATACATTGTAAAAAGCAAATTCATATTGAAACATCATTTAGAAACAATAAAAATGAATTGCAAACAAAACAAATGAATTCAGTGTTTTCCAAAATGCCAATTAGTAAACAGTTGTCCATCTAAGTCAGCAGCAGGAAGCATTAAATTACAGCTTTGATCCCTCATCCCCGCTGCACTGCATGTCCCTTCATCCTTTTCTTTATTCCTCCACATGCTTACATTCCTCCTGGTTTCATGCTCAATGTTGTGGCTCCTCACAAAAAAAACCCTCTTTGAGCTGGGAAAAACACGAATGTGCATTATTATTTCAGCAGTATGCCGCTCTGCTTTTAAATGCTAAGCGCTGCTGGTACAACGCTGAGCCTGGATTTTCTCTGTTTGCAGGCTGGAGAAAGAAGAGCAGCTGTGCTTTCTAGTCTGGTGAAGTATCTCGGTCCTGAGGCTGCGTCGTGCATTCACTATGAGGAGAAAGTAAGTACTTCGGTGGTCAAAGTGTTCGTTGTTTGGTATACAGTAAACCCAACGTTTGTGCTCTGAAATCAAACACTGACGCATTAAAAGATACATTTGATGTTTTATTTTGTAAAATTCAGTCCCTCAAGTATCCATGATAACTCTGCAAGGCAGGATTTAAGGAAATGAGGAAGGTACATCCTTCTTTGCTTCTGCTACATTTGCTTTTTTGCATTATGATCCTCTATAATTGGAGCCAATTTTATGAATATATATACATCTGTGTTTAATTGACTCTCAATCTGCTGAGAAAAAAATGCAGCATGATAATAAAATAAATGTCTGATCAGGTAGATTTGTTCAAGGAAATCTAAAAATATGCATTTTGATGTTCCAACGTATCTGTGTTATTTTGGTTTTTAATAACACCAGTGACTAGGTTATCTTCAGTTATTATAAAATGTATTTATAAAAAAATATATATATGTATATATACAGTATATACCGTATATCTGATGCCTTGAAATTGGCCTCTGTCTCTTTAAGAACCGTTTCCGACACTCCTCTTTCATCTAGTCGTCACAACAATGCTTCTCCATGTCGTCCATTGATGGAGTTTACAACCGTTTTCTTGGAGCGTTGCAGTTTGATAAGCTCAGTAGCTCCGCCAGGTGTTTTCCGATTACTGCTGCCGCTAGTCTGAAGGAGCGGAGTGGGGAAATGAAGCTACAAGGAGGAGCTTTGGGGAATTAAGTGGGGGTGCTTTTGGTTGCCATGGGAGATTCAAGGATTTCTCAAACATGCTGGACTGAGTCAAAGCAACAAAGTGTTTATATTTGAGGGAATAACAATACAACATAAAAGTCCCAAAAAGGTAAATTTTGCATAGATGTCCATAAACTTGCATGGATTTTATAGTGAAATTTTTCTGTGAAGAGTAAATCTGAATTGTTCACAGAAAATTTGCCCATTCACTTATTTTTATTTTTCTATTTGAAAGAAAATGCAGCTCCGGAAGCATAAATTTGCAAAGCAGCCAATGCAGGAATGTGATTTATCCTCCTTTGTGTTGATGTGCTGCACTGCTCAATAACTGTGGCTACGAATGGCTCGGAGCACAATCCCTTCTTAAATCCTGGAGACAAGATTCCTCCACATTTCATTACTCTGAGGTGCTCCTAAGTGAGGTAGCGGCAAGTAAAACCAGCCTCAACTACTAGCTGTAATTTACCTGCAAAATCCCACTCCCATCCAACAGGGTTATAAACCACTTTATTGATTTTATACACTATTATTAAAAAAAGGAATGCAGATGTGTTCTGAATTTCAATAGCTACTGTAAACTCAGAGGAACTCTGGGTTTAAACGGATCAAAAAACAGAAAGTCACCAACTTTAACCAATGAAGCCCTGAAGGCAGGATGATGTCTTCGTGCTGGATGCTCTTTACATTTACGCATCAAATATAATGTATACTTTGAATAAAAATGCTCCCATGGGAATGCGATAAACCTGTTTGAGGTACAAACAACACTGATTGGTCTGAAGTGATGCCACTGTATTGTTTTTAGATTGAAAAACTTTCCTCTGCCATAAATGCCACCCTTCTTTTGTCTTTCTGGGTTTCTTGACATGAACGTTAATATTTATCTCTCTATCTGAGGCCTTTCGATTCAGAGAAGTGGTCTGACAGTGTAATATTTTCTGGAACATCTGCTTCTGTGAAAATCAGCATCTGTCAGATGTTTTCCATCTCTGTGTATAAAACTTTCTCACTGAAGAGTGAAGGATTTCAGATGGTTTGAAAGTTGCTTCGTAACCCTTTTGCAACGTTTGCGTCTCTAAGGTGTGTGTTATGGTTTTGCACATCGTAATGTTTCCGTCTGGCAAACAACACACGAAATTTGATTGCAATATTTTCCAAGTTTGCTAAGTATGAAAAATTTATCTTTCAAGGTCGAACAAGATTTGAAAATATATACATATATATTTGACCTTTATTTATACAGGTTGTCTCCTGTTTTGATAAAACAAACATATTTCAAACTTTCTCGCTTGTTTCCTTCCCTTTTAATTCTACTTTCTAATACAGAGGAACTCTGGCTACTTTAACATCATGAAACTTTAAAGCTCCTTTTATTGACCGACTCGTTCATCCTAGGCGCAGGGGCGCCTGCAGGATATTATCAGAGGGTATGCGCAAAACTATCTTTGCACCTAATAAGCAAACCACATCTCCAACACACATGAGCCGCACAAACCTAATCCACTGAAGTATGATACAGGAACACGATGCGCATGGCACAGAAACACGAAGCCTGATACATCTCATATAATGAGACACATGCACATAGCCTGTATATGACAATTACAGTAAATGATAAAGATAGAAAAGCAAAGCTTACCCATGTGATCCACAGGTGGATCCCAGGTTCAGGTGATTTATCTGAGACTTCCCGAGGAGGATGTGAAGCAACGGCGTTTTCTTAATTTCTACTTCTTTTTTTGGTCAAACGTTTAGACTGGATTTAACAGTTTAACTCTCTCAGCGTGACGCTGGAGAAGAGCGCGGCAGGCGTCACGGTCAGTCAATGGACAAGCTGCAGGGTGTCCCGTCAGCACTTCAGTTTAAAAAAACAAACTTGTAAAAGCACACAGGGTAAAAGGTTCAGGCGGGGTTAAAAGTCTGCTTATTCATTTTCAGATAGCTTCACTGCATCGTCACATTTAGCTTACAGAAAGAGTGCAAGCCGCTAAATAAAAACAAATTGACCAATAGCATTCAGGTTTAGGACGGACATGTGCCCACCACCACAGACGCACCCAGATAAGGGTTACATACAGGATATTTTGACACGAGAGAAAATGTTAACGTATTTCCACAACTTTGTGAATAGCAAAGGGGAAACACAGTAAAAAGTACAGTAGTTATATAGATTTTTTAAATTTTTTTACTCAAAGCAAAATCTCAAGGTGCGTATAGACGTACGGCTGCACTTGCAATGAAGCGTTATCACAGATCCTTCCTTTTGCAGCTGTTGGACTCCATAACTATCACTGCTGCCAATGAACTTTATAAGTTTTACATCTCTGCTGTTATCTGCATATTCTTCTTTTATTTTTGCAGTTTTTCACTTCTTATAATCTATTTTTATGCACATCTTGCACATTTTTCTTCCCCTGCTCTGTTAAACATTTTTTAATAACTATGCAGTATTATTTCTGTTATGTTAAAACTTCGCCCTCAATGTTATATCTTTTACCTTTGAGTGAATATGCATTATTCCACTTACTTTTGACTGTATTCTGGTAAATCTGATTTTTTTTTCTATGTCCCTTTTTGTTGGTCGCGTCTCTTTTTTTCCCACCTCCCTCACTATAAATCCTATTTTCTACTTTCCTCCCATGCTTGTCTTTTTTTATTTTCTTTTTGTGTTTTTTTTTTTTACACAGAAGAGGAAACATTTCCTTTTCTATTCCATAAATTTAATCAGGAATCTCCAAAGAGGGAACCAGAAGGTGCATTAATCTGATTTAAAATGGTTCCCTTTAAATCCATGGAGGGAAGACAGGAAAGAATATGAAACCAGCAACACAGCTACTCTACTGGAGGGGAAAATACCTGCTGGGAATATCATTTTTGCCCTAATCATGTTGTGTCACACACAAACAGAACAGCTATTTAGCTGCATTACATGATGCATAGTGCACATTGATTAAATGTGAAACAGTACATTAATCATGCCGGATGTATGATTCCAGCTCCTCGGCTGCTTTTCCTCCACCGTGCCATCGAAAGCCAGGCTCCAGTGGAAAAGTGCCTTGAGCAAAACCCAAGGCAGCAACATTAAGGGAGATATCATGATTTTACTTCCTGACAAAGAGACTCAGGGGGGACATCACTTTTAAGAACAATTACTTTGAGTAAAGCCAGAATAATGAATGAAGGCTGCTTAAGCGGTGGAAAGATTTCCCTCGATTTTCTTTATGGCCGCTAAATTGTTATCAGATTTCTCCTCCACCTTCTTTTAATTACTGTTATCCAAACGTCCCGACGATAAATGTACAGACAAGAACGCCTTCGAGTTCAAAAGATCATTTTAATTTCTTCGCCGTGTCTCACCGGGCTCTGAGTGGTTACGTTCCTCCGCTTTCCCATTAAGCGGGAAAATTGCAGGTTTACGTTAGTGAGTCAACTTGGACCCATCAAATATTCAGCAGGTACAGCGGTTCTCCACCCGGGTTCACCGTACGTCGTAGATCAGCTTTTCTAATCCACACATATGCTTGAAAATCTTAACCACGTTTTTATACATTCCCCATCTCTCTCTTTCCCTCGCTGACTGATCGCATGTTGCACATACCGGCTCTACGTGACCAATAAAAATGTCAATGAATGTAACTGAACGACGGCACAAAGCGATAGCTTTTAAGCTATGCAGCAAAACACTTTAAAAGCATCTAATTCAGTGCCTTCAACACTGACAGTTTAATTTGTCTTATAATCACTCAGAGCAGTTAAGCTGCAGCTCACAATTGTAGAACTTGCCACAGTTTACAAAGTTATGCTGTGTTGCAGAATAACTCTATATTGCATGTGATTTTTTTTAATCGACAGGGTTTGGCAAAGTGTTAAAGTGCCTGGAAATGTTAGTTTTCTTTTTTTAATGTTTTTCTTTATTTTACTGATAAACCAAAGTTGTGAATTATTGTGAACTACAATTCTTTAAAAGTCTGAAAAAGTCTTTTTTTTTGTAATACCCCTTTTACTCTGAGACTCCTCAACAAATCCTGTGCCTAATTAGTAAACGAGATCCACTTGTGTGTTTTTAATCTCTAAATGCAGCTGTTCTGTGAGTCTCTCAGATGGTCAGGAGAACTTTGAAGCAGGTTGAGGCTATAAAACAATATCTACAAGCTTTGAACATCTGGCGAAGCACAAACCGTCAACAAACACGGTGAAAAAGGTGATAAAATCATCCAAAAACGTAAAAAGATCAAGATGCAAGAATAATTTTGCAGCAAATAACTGTTGTGTTTTTGTAATTTCTACAAATGCAAACAAAATGCATGTCCTGTTCACAGAAAGTGAGACCTAGAATGTGAAATATTGCATCCTCCTGGCCTCAGTTTAATATAGACATCAATTAAAGAGCTGCCACATCATGCTGCAGCAGCGCCGCCTGTTTCCCCGGCTCCCTCTGACTCTTTATCACAGCGCTTCAAACAGTTGTCAGATTCAGGCCCATCTTTCTCCCCAACGCTCATTTCTTCTGTCTTACATTTCTCATCCCTCAGCTCTGTAATTTTGTCTGCCTTTCCAGCCTCCTCTCACATTTTTTTCTGTTTTCATTTCATGCTTTGCTCCCATACAGTCTGAAAGCGAGAAAAAATACCACTTATATGTAGTCAACCAGAAGTTTACGCAAATGCATTGCAACACATTCCCATTTTTTCTTTCAAACTAGCTGAATCTAAATCAGATAAAACTTCTCTTGTTTTATGTCAGTCAGAATTACCAAAATTATTTCTATTTGCTAAATGCCACAATAATAAAAGAGAGAATGTCGGATTTAAGTATTATTATCTTCAAAATCAGAAGTTTAATCAACATAAATACAATCATTCCTCCCGATACTTAAAATAGAAGTCACTTATTAACAGATCAGGTAGAAAAGATGGAGAAATATATATATTTCTTCAACATGAAAGAAAGAAAAAGGGCATCAATGCCTAAATTAAATTGAGAGAGGGCTAAATTTGCTGTTGTGATAGAGAAGATTCAATATTAAGGAATTATTTATTCAAAACAAGCTTATAAATCTTGCTGAAAATGTACTTTAAAGTTAGTTTGTTTCATTTCACGTGTACTTGCTCTAGAAACTAGACCAAATTACTTTGAAGAATTTGTGTTTTTCAGTGATGAAGTTCCTGTTTAACAGTTTAATTATTTCATACAGACCATAATGTCTTGGATTTCAGTCTAATCTTAGTAAACAGAGAAATATCCTTCCAAATTCAGGCTTTTGTAAACATTTAGACCTTCCTACGAGCAAAACTAAAGTATGTTTGAACAATTGGGCAACTTTAACTGTCCAGGTGTGTTTATTATTTATGTCTTGTTCCGTCCGTTAATTATATGTGTTGCCAGGAGAACGATGGTAGATTTATGTCTAAACTCTCTAAAGTTTTCCTAAAAAATAAAAAAAACGAGGATGTCTTGGGGGGTGGGAGGACATCCTTCATTAAATCCGAATTTTAAGTAGTATATGCTAGTTTTTCAGGAGTTACTGTCATTTTGCCTTCTTTTTTTTCTGCTGCACCATTAAAATGTGAGTTATATCTTTAGCCCCGTTTTGTTTTGAAGGACTGGGCTAAGGAGGAGTTCAGCGGCGGCTGCCCCGTCAATGTCATGGCACCCGGTCTGCTAAGGTTTTACCAGCCGAGTCTGAGGAAGCCCTGTGGCAGGTAATCACCCCGCTGATGACAAACATAATCACACCTCTGCTTCTCCAAGTCTTCCAAATGTCTCGTCGTCTTTTGCACTTGGACAAACCATGGAGAAGAAGAAGTAAATCCTAAATCTTCCAAGTAATTTTTTGGAGTTTATTATTTAATGAGATTCGCTGGTCGGTTGCTGACAGGTTGAGAGATAGTCAGTGTATTTCCTGGTTGTTTATTCTATTCTTATACCACAGAAACCATTTTAATGCCTCCTCTACTCAAACACGAGACATGAAGAGAGCCTTGAATTACAGCATGCTTGTCCAGATCAAAAAGAAAAAGGTCATCAGGAGGTTTATTCCTTGAAAAAAATGTCCCATAATCCATTTCTAATGGCCTGTTCAAGGATGCATGGGACTGAGTAAACGAGAGCGACTGGAAGGTAAGGGGATTCGGGTAATGCATTTCTATAATGACATCCAGTCTACGGGGAGCAGGGAACGCTCTTTGCGTAACGTGACTGAAACGGCAGCGAGGGGATGGCGGCCCCTCATTGGCATTCTGTCCCTGCATGACGAATGAATCCCCAGAGACGTGCTACGACCTTGACCGCGTCCAGCACAAGGAAGATACCTCATTTAATTGCTGGAGAAATGACGATATTAGCCTGTAGATGTGCGGTTTGATTTGAGATCCTTTGTATCTCATTAGGGGCTACATTACGCTTCCTGTAATAAGCCTAATAGACTCGGATGGTTTGTCGGACTGCTCGGCTCTGTGAGATGTTTACAGAGAATGAAAGCACCTTTGGTATCCCATAGTAATTCTCCTAATCCTTGATTCGCATTGACCCTGAGTTTAGACCTGCAGTAATGATGTTTCTTCTTTATGGTTTTTAGAAAAGATAAACCTACATTCACCAATGTTTACAGATTCACTTGACTGTGTCTTAGAAAATGCTATCTACTTAGCAACACAGAACAACTGGAACAAACATTTAGTTTTATACTTGCTGATTGAGAAACGTTCACACCAAACGCGTTTCGTGCATCATTAACGGGTCCGATGCTTCAAGTTGGATGCGTGTGCACTTTGAATGCAGATGCTTGACATTTTGCTTTACACCTAGCGTTTTGCGCATCTGGTTTGCATTCAGAGTCTATGTAGAGGCGAGTCGAGCGCAGCTCAGACACGTTAAAATCGCTCTAGCCGTTGTTTTCCATTGCTGGCCTATTTGTCGGATGCATCGAACGCTTGAAATAGCGCCGTTCTAGACGCTTGAAGCGCACAACAACGGGCCTTTCACTAATGGCGCACAATTAGACCAACATTTAGCTTTATACTTTAATATTGGAGCAAGACCTAGAGAAACTCCTGTTAGTTTATAAATTGTGGAGAACTTATCAACCCCAAGAATCAAATATGGAGAACCAATATCTAGCTTTTTTGTCTTCCTTTTGGTTTTGTTGTTTTGTTTGTATTTCGTTCTAATTCATGTAAAGCACTTTGAACTGCCTTGTTGCTGAAAATGTGCTACATAAATAAAATTACCTTTACCTTCTTCAAGTTTAGACCCTATCCTAAATATTAAGGTATGTTTTGTGTTTGAACTTATAAAATAGGAGGTATTAATGTTTTTTAGGGCGGTTTCAAGTAATTTTAGTTATTTGGGGGTGGCTCTGGTTAGGGAACTGAACATTTTTTAGTGCTGCTTCCAAAAATATATGGATTATTTAATAATTGAAGTGAATACTCTTTTATATAAACCCAGGTTGGTTTGGATCTCTCAGGATAACTCTCATTCAGTCTTTTTTTCTGCATGTTTTTCTTTGAGTTAAAAATTTGTTTGATAAAATCAAGTGCAGCCTGTATTCGGGTATATGAATTATTAGCATGGATATGACATTTATAACATATATGTAGACATTACACCCATTATTTTTGCATGCATTTGTCCATATCATGATATTTCATCTGTTTTAACTTCCCACAACCTCTTACAGAATATTTACAGTTATCTCTGCTTTAATATCAAAACACTATCTGCAGACTATGATATTGTACCTGAGTTTAGAATAAATCTCTTCACAATATCCTTCCTTTACAAGGTTACAGCACTGTGCTTTGAATACCAAGAACAAGAGCTTCGCTGGGCTACAAAATATGGGCAGGCCTTTACAGTGCATCAAAAATGTAAGAGTCGAGGTCTCCCAAGTGAGCTGCAAGCAAAATGAAATGCACTGAGCCAAGAGCCAAACAAAACTTCTACATGAAACGGGCAACAGCTGCTAGATGTTGCACAAATCTTTTACAGCTTCTGGAATGAAAATTATTCAGTTTCTTGTACAATTTTCATGAAACACTCTCAGCACATTCTCGTCATGCCAACACGTTTGCTCCAAAACAAATGTAAAAGCAATTAAACGGAGTACGGTAATGATTTGTTTTCAGGCATGTGGAGAAGCAAAAATGGTGAAACAGTTTGTAAGAAAGTTCAATGCAGTGGAATTTACTAAGGCAAAATTTTAGCAAGTAAGTGGAAATGTCCAAATTTAATCATGAATTTACAGAATTAAATTATCTGAAAAAGCAACAATCGTAGAAAATCCCGCTGCCAGTTTTTGACCTTAACTCTAAGCGTACTTGGATTATGCCACTGGAGAGTAATGCGAAGCACACCTGTTTTGAAGTGGCCTAGTCAAATTCAGGACTTATCTGTAATATATTTTTCCACAACACTGTGATCATGGCAGATATGAACCAAATGACTAGCACATCATCATTTAGTCCAAAAGCCAAACATTTTCTTTTTTGGACTGAAGGAATTATACTTAAGAATGACACTCATTAATCTGCCACTGTGAATTAATTAGTGTCCAGTTTATCTGCACAATTTAATATTCTGGGCTCTAATGAATTAACAAAGCTAATTACATCCTTTCTGTCAGACAACTTCCTTAACTTTACAGCAAAAATCAAGACTCAAACACTGCAGTTTTATTTAAAGGGATCCAATGTTGGCTTAAATATGCTGTATTTTTTCTATTAATCAAAAACATTGCTGCTTGTGATACACCAAAACTCATAAGTACTTTAAAAATGTGTATCATTTCTTATATTTTTCACCCATGGAGGTCGCCATTTTTAAACCTGCTGGGCTGATGACTGGTTTTGGTCCATTCTGTACTGGAATCTACAGAGTAAACACAGGAAGGATATCTTTATCTGACTTGTTGTTTAAAATATTGCGTTTGGTGTAATTTTAGATAATGCCACACTGTGTCATTGTCGGCTGTAATTTAAAAGAAAAAAAAATAAAACAGTGAGGTGAATCTGGATGCTTCCAACACAAAAAAAAAGAAGAGCAATGTCTAACAGAACATCAGAGCCGAAGAACAGAGATTTGTGCTCTCAACATTTCTCTCCAGAAGACATTGAGTCATTTGTACGAGCAAATCTGACAAAGGCTCCAACAGATGATTGTTACCTTAGCGGCTAAATCCCACTGCTGCCGGAGAGCTGGAAGCTCTTTGAATGCTAATGGATCTGTACACCAGCAGTACCAAGGAAGACCAGACCAGACATAGAGCTACAGAAGTACTTACTGACCAGAGGTACGTGTTGTTCATTGTTTCGTTTATGAAGCTGAAGGCTGCAGCAAACGCCAGCTCCTTCGGCCAACTGTGTCCACTTCCTGCGTTTGGTCTTCCTCATCTTCATAACCTCTTATGATTTCTACATTCCCATCGATTTCAATGTGCTCCGGTTCAACTTAATGACGTTACTCATGCTGTTTTGGGTGGACGCCGTTAGTGCAGTTGGACCATTAGGCATCGTTTACCCACAATTCATTGCAGCATGAACAACATGGTGACGTTCGTGGGACAATATTTTATTAAAATTATAAAAATTAAACAACCTACAGTATCATTACTGTATTGTTTTATTTGATCTGAAATAAATATTTCTATTGCTACAATTAATCATATATTCAGACTAAATACAGAACAAATGAATTTATTTTTCACAGCTGGGTATGTAATTCTGTCCTTGGTGGACGTCAGGTAACCTGTGGACGACTTTAACAAGCAGCACACTTGCAAACAAAGCTTCTTAACAATTCTCCCACAGTTCAAGGTGTTCTGTTGATGAAGTCCCTTGTTGAGCCTATTAGGAAATAAAAATGCTTACAAAAACATCCTCACTGCAACTTACTGACCGTTTGTTTACATGGCCACTCTCCGTTTTTATTCATCTTGATCCTGTTTTATACTCCTGTAGCGTTTCTCTTACATCCAGCTGCACCGCCGCAGACGAGATGGCAAAGCTGTTTGCAAACTCCCTGTTCAGAAAATATAAATTAATCATAAAAGATGTTGGCCAGATGTTGTGGGGGTGGCTTTCGGACTACAGGTTAGTTTTGTGGTCTGGTGTCGGTCTGCACTCATGAGAATTCATTTGTCCCTTACCTTACCTCTTTCCTTTAAATAATAAATCAAATGAGTGTCCTCATTTTTATTCTGGCTACAGAGACGATGCATAAGCAAGAATAAGAGGCGTCCTCTTGTGTATTTGCAGAAAAAAAAAATCTGATTATGCACAAACACACATTGCTTAGCTGCTGTAGAGTTAGCTGCAACAGTTGCTCACATGGGAAGCCAACTTGTGCTCTGAGTTAGACCAATCAGAGAGCCGGATTGACTCAGACAGCTAGTTTTGGGAAATGAGGTATAATACGCTACAGAATGCATACAAATGATCTGCATATGATGAAGACCGTCATCTGTGAGAAAACCAACGGATGCGCGGCTGCCAGCGTGCTGATGGAGGCAGCATGTTCCTGCCGCAGGGCATGTGAACCACTCACCATCAGGGGGATAGATTTTCCTTTTCATCGTTTGCTGTGTTTTTGCAGGTGGAAGAAAATATTTGCACTGCGGTTATTAAGTCATCACCGCTACATTTCGACTCGGGCGCTTTCTGTTAAGCACTTTAACAAGCTTTGACTGACTGGAGCCAACCTCAAAGGGAAATCAGTCGAGGCAAAACCGTCATAATAAGAATTGATTTCTGCTATAAAAACATGGAAACACTTTTGATTATATACCATCGGAGCAGAAAGTTCTGCGAAGTTCCAGAGAGTCTACAGCTTTATTCATTTTCACTTTATTAACTCCAAGTCATGCACAGAAAAGGGCAACTGCTCACCATTTTGCTTTATTAACAACATAAACTGACACGAACAACCTCAAAGGTCCTACAGTACTTTAATTTCTTCCTGCTGCCACGAGAAAATGTAATTATTCTTTTCATAATAACGATAGACTTGATTTTACTTGTGCTTTTAGTTACAGAAACAAAGAACTTCACTAAAGAAATCATGAAGTGCCTCATAATGATTCATAAAGACGGTAATCAAAGAGGATTTGAGGAAGGACAAAGATCTCAGCTCAGCTACTAACTGACCTAAACACAACTGATAGGGAAATGAATGAATAGAGATTTTTATTAGAAAAGGCAATCATCACCATTCAAAAGTGCTTATTGCCTTTGAAATGTGGATTTTGTGTCTTTAAAACCACACACTTCAATATATTCACTATGTAATAATAAACACAAAGTAGTGGAGAATTGTAAAAGGACAGAAAAGGGAACATGGGTAGTAATGTGTATTTTTTCATCGTAATCAAGAAACTGTTACCTTCAGTTTCTATAAAAATTCTGCATAAACCAAACACAAAAGAAACTTGAGTTTGTGATTTGACATCTTGAAATTGGGTTCTGTCTCTTTAAGAAGCTTCCGCTCTTTCCGAGACTCAGTACGTCATCACAACGCGTCTCTATTATGCCGTTTAGAAACATTTTTATTAGCTTTGGGCTGAGAAGTAGTTCCTATGATGAGCTCAGGAGACATGCAGGTCCACCCGGTGTCTGCTAATTGCTGCTGCCGCTAGTCTGGAGGGGCTGAGTGGGAAATTCAGAAACATTTTTCCAACCACATTTCTTCCTCATAGATTATCTGTCAATGTTTTCAGTAATGTGTCGGTCAGTTTTTAACCCAATTATACTAGTTTGAACATTTTTCTTAGATGTTTTCTCTACTTTATGCCAAGAATTTTAGCCTTCTTAACATCTTTTCCACGACCACAGGACATCTTTCCTCATGATTGTTTTAAGAAAGGAGAAGCTACTCATTGCATCAACTTGTTGCCAGCTGGAAGATAGTTGTTTATGAGTGACTTCAGTCAAGGAATAAAAAAAACAAAGCAACATTTTCGTTTATTTTGCTGAACTTACCATGTCAGCAGTTTAAATGGAAAATGAGATTTTCTCAAGTTACTACTTCCAACCTTTGTGCACTAAACATATATTAAAATAAGACGACGTCAGGTTTTTACTCCAAGTATCTGCTGTTGCTAGCATGAGCTGGATTTTTAGCAATAATTTATCTAACTTCGGGGGAGTAAATCAACATTTCAAGTTGCTAATGGTCCAGCTGAACGCAGCGGGTTTTGTCACCAACTAATTGGTCGCAAGTATGTATTGTTTCGGCTATTTGGCACGACAACAATTTAAACCAGTAAAAGATGGTTTACAGATTTTACTCAAAGACAATAGAGGATGTACTCTTTGGAAAAAATGAGGAAAAATACTTGCTGTTCACCCTTTTGTATAACCTTGACTTGAAAAAAGTTCAGAGGAAGAACCTTTTTGCGCAGAGGGCAGAAGGAAGGATGGTAAATGTGAAACATATTGTCTTATAGGTGGTACATTAATTAAAATGAAAAGAGACAGATTTCTCTGCAGAAACAGAGCAGCAGAGGACGTATGAAGTGGATAATAACTGATTTGGTGGGTTTTGCTGATAGCATCTCTAGCTGGGCATATGCATGGAGTTTTTTTCCAGACTAACGTGCAGTTTGCGTGTGTGTTTGTGTGTTACATGCTGCTGTATGTTTTATATTGCATGTGATTGCATGGTAGAGGTGGGTGGATCAATTAGAAATATCAATATCAACACCACGTCAGTATTGATACTAGTGTAGTAAAATTGATGCTTTTTCCTTTTGAATTACTTCATTTTTCTTTTGTAATTTGTCAAATCTACCCCAGAAAAGGTTTTGTTTTGCTCTTCAGTAGTAATTTTTTGCTTTTTGTTTAAAAAGAGTGCCTAAAAATTTGCTTTTCTTTTCTTTTGCATTTGTTTATCATGTCACTGTTATTAAATAATTTTATAGAAGCCTATAAAGTTTGTCCTTGTTCTGTTTGACAAAGAAAATTCAGAGGAAAAACCACAAGAACAGCCAAAGGTCAGAAATTAAATCTGCATCAAACCTAAATAATAAAAGATATTGCATCGATATCAGTATCAACAATAATGGCCCTATATTTATTGGATCAATACCAAAATATGCAGAATCGCTCATGTCTGTTTCATGGTTATGCGCTGAAACCTTTCAAATCTAATCTATAAGACCCTGTTTAACATTTAATTTTCTCAACACATGTTATTGGGAATTTATGCCAAAGTAGTTTTATCTTACACAATTCCTCCATATTTACCTCAATCCGTCTTTCCATCAAAGCTGACCAGCTTCCTTTTCCTTTCCCAGTTCCGGCCACCGCCGTGCTTCACCATAGGAGCGTCACCTTCTGGGTGTTGTAGTTTTCCTTGACTTATTTTGTGTCACAAAGTCAAAACGTTCTATTTTGGTTTGTCTAATCTGACCAGAACAAACTGCTTAATAAATTTCTTCTTCTTTCAACATTTGTCATTTTTTTCTTTCTGATTAATGAATGTTGTAAATGTGCTTCCTGTTGTCAGCAGTGTGTTCATGTTTGCAGCTTTCGATCTACAACCAGCATCGACACCAAACCCGAGTCGGAGCAGCAACATATTCTGCTTTCCTGCACTGAACAAGCTTATCCTAATTAGTTGAGAATGTTGAACACAAAAGTAATAAAGAGCAAAGTTAGTGACCGTATCAGGCAGGAAATGTTCTCAGTTGTTCTAGTTCTGTCACAATTTTTGAATGTTTCTGTCTGAGCTGTGTTTCTGAAAAGTAGGTTAATTCAAATCTGCCCTTAGGTGTAAACTTGCGTGTGTGTGTGTGTGTGTGTGTGTGTGTGTGTGTGTGTGTGTGTGTGTGTGTGTGTGTGAGAGAGAGTGATTTTCTGTGGAATTGACCTGTAAAAGACAGATGGTAATTAGTCTCAGCCTTGGTCTCATGAAGTCTTCCTCAAATTGTACTGATCCGCAAAGTAAACGACCATTTATTTGCCGTGACTTGAGCGCAAACTGTGAAGTTAGCTTACCAAATGATTGTGGTTAAAAATAATTGAGTAAGTGGCTTAAAACAAGGTCACGTCAACAGTTTTTATTTTATTGAAAGTGATGTATCTGCTTAATAAATCCAGCTGATATAAATGGGTAAAGAAATTTCATACTTAATGTGCCACTGCAACTTGAACCTATTTTTCTTTTATTGTGCTTCTAAATTACAAATAACCCTAAAATTATGCTAACAACACATGTAGTGAAGAACTATTTTTATTTGTTTGATATTGGGGATTTGTAAATAACTCAAAAGGCCCTCGACTTGTTCATGGTTTTGTCATATTTACAAAACTTGAACACTTCTAATTAGTTAAGAAACTAACACTTTCATTTCAGGTTGGATATATTTAGATGTTGTGTTATTGCAGGGGAAGTTTCAAATTAATGGGTTGTGAGTGTTTAATGGGTTAAATGTTTCTCAGAATGAAAAAGTTTGAGAAACACTGGATTATGGAATATTCTAACAAAAGCCATGAGCTTGAAAATATAATATTTGGTAAAGTAATTATAATTTATTGAGATCTACCTGTAATTGTGATTCTAAATGTGCTGATTTGAATGTAAAAGCAAAGACAAAATGCTTTGTGACGATTTAAAGAAGTGTTTGGTTTTACAGGATCCACTGGGCCGGCACTGAGACCGCCACCCGATGGTGCGGCTACATGAGCGGTGCCGTGCAGGCGGGGCAGCGGGCCGCTCTGGAGGTTCTGGCTGAAGTCTGCCATGTTGTCCTGACAGCGGAGGAGCAGGAATCTCTGACCCCGGGTCAAACTCTGCACCGTCCCCCAAAGCCGACCGCGCTGTCTGCGCTCCTCAAGACGCTCACTGGGAAGTCCGTGTTGATACCGGCGCTGACGATAAGTGCTGCTCTGCTGCTGGTTCGGAAACAAAACGTTCTGATGACGATCAAAACTTACATAGGTACTTTCTAAACTGAAGCGATGCTGTAAGAACGTCTTTAGGAGAAATGTCCATTGAATTTGTTTGTGTTTGTGAAGTTTAGCTCCATGAAATGACTTGGTGTTTCTAAAACTTCTCAAATCCAATCTGAAGGATAAATTCTTTGTCATATTAACAGAAGCAGAAAATAATGAATTTATTTAGAATTAATACTCCAAATAAATACATGTTTTTATTATTAGCTAACAAACATCAACCGTGGAGCCTTTGCTTATTCATGGCTCAAAATTTGCATATTCATATATTTAATTCATTCTGGAGCGTAGCTCAAAATTATTTAAATGTACGGAATATCAAGAACATTTGAAATAAAATGCAGCTTCTGAAGCTAAGCTAGGTAGCCGCAATGCTACTGCACATGCTGACGAGTGGCGTTTGCAAACCAGCCAATCCAGGGGCACCATTCACTTTCCTTGGTGCTGATTGGCTGGAAGAGCGTAAATAAGGAAAACCATAAATATTAGTTTCTTCAGTAGAACCAAGACGGTTGTTATTGTGTGTATTAATGCATATTCAGGTGTGTTTTAGAGTTTAAATGATCAAAATAGGAAGTTCAGAGCATTTTTAAAAGGGGGTTTAAAAGAGGCGGCCTCAAAATATGATTTTAAAAACACACCGACTTTCTGCCACTTCTGAGTTTATGGACTTTTAATTAGCTTTGCCTCCTTGCTATTTTCATTTGTTTACTTGCTTCACACCAGGTAATTTCAGTAGTTGCTTTTCTTAGACTGTTCATCTTTTCTCTTATGTTATTTTACCAGATTTGGTTTGTTTTTTGCTGTTCATTATCTCAGTGCCACCAAAACTGACTTCAAACCATCCACAATTCAATTTAATAACAAAATAATCAAAACTGCTATAATTAAAACAGCTTAAAAGTCTAAGAAAGTTTCCAGAAGCTGAATGGAAAGACAATTAATAGATTTATTTTACTTCTTGTGCCTGACTTTAGTCTAATGTAGAAAAGGAGGAGACAGAGATGAAATTAAAATTTTCCAGACTTCCCTACAGAGGAATTGATAATGGGGGGCACAGCAAATAGGATTTTAATTTAATGTAAATACATAAACATTTTTGTAGCCTTTCAAATAAAATATCCATGTTTGTTAATACAAAATAAACAGCAACTGCTCATATGAGCATAAACAAAAGCAGAACTCTAAGAATCTGTTTCCAGTCTCCAAAATCTATTTCTTTAAATACAAAAAACAACCTACGCCAGTAGTAGTAGTAATGTATAATACTCATACATTATGAGTATTATTATTAATTCATAATAATACTCAAGTAAAAGTACAGCGCAGTAAAACTACTGCTATAAAAAACGTTACTCAAGTAAATGTAACTAGTACTCTGCCTGAATCAACAACAAAATTAGTAGCTTATTCGGTGACACTTTATTTGAAGGAGTGTCATAATGATGATTTTAATGCAAAGTTGCACTAAAAGAGGCATTAAAAGTGCATTAAATGTGTAAACTTTGCATTATTTGGTCAATAATGACACTTTTAGTGCAAAGTTCTATTAAAATGTGTATAGAAAGTAAATTAAAAGTGTCATCTTTGCATTAAAAGTGTCATTATTTACCGAATGACACTTCATGACAACTCATAAATATTCGTCAAATAAAGTGTTACCGTTTATTCTTGCTAAGAAGTTTAACTTGATCTATTGGCATGAACTAGTCATGATTTAGCTAACATTACCTGCACCAGCATGCAGATTTGCACAGTAGCATGTTTCAGGTCTGGCGTTAGCATCTTAGGGTTCATGTTGTGTTTAAAGCTGAAAAAAGCAGCTTGTAGCGACCTTTGAAAAAAGGACAGAGGGCACAGAAACAGGAAGTGTGGCAGTCATTACTGTATCAAATTGAGACAGGAATAATAGAAAGTTTGCCACTTTGAAGTAGAAAAAAAAAACAGGCTCGGCTGCATCCCACCGATTGCTGAACCATTTGAGGCACAGACTCACTTTCAACCTGTTTGGAGCCGTCCGCATTTTTCTGTTTGAAAACCATGAACCTTCTCCAATGTTTTCCTAAAGTTAATAAAGACACCAACAGAATCACATCATCTGCAAAAAGTCAAGAGGAGACGTTTCCATACCAATCACCTTTATCTCTGTGGTTAAACCTTGAGAAACTGTCCATGAACACCACAAAGGCAGACCTGGTTTAATCGAAACTGCGCAGGAAAAAACCTGAGCGTTTTGCTAGCAACGATGCATCCAAACTGACCAAAGCTCCTGGTTTGGTCATAAAAGGACCTGAGAGATGTCTGCAGCAACTCTGAGAAGGGAAAGGAGACGTAAACTTTTCCAGGAAGGCTGGAAAACTTTGCTTTTATGGTGAAAACAAAGTCTATGTTCAAGTTCAGCGCCTTTAAAAAAATGTTTCCAAAAGGTTTTTTCTCCAAAATCCTTACTTATCAAGGATAATCCCATAAACCAATCACTTCACCCTTAATTAGCTTAGAGGTGACATTGTCTTGACATTTGAAGCTTATAATTCACTTTCATTGAGTAAACACAGATACACACTCATTGATATCCAATTACATTCAAATTCAAGGTCCATACAGCCATTATGAATAATTAAAGCTAATTAAAGCTTAATTCAAAACCTCAACTTTGTGCTAAAACTGATCAACTCTGGTTGATTCCAGAGATTTAAAATAGGTTAATTATACTTTTTAGCATGATATTGGTTATAAAATAACTTAGGAATGTTGTAATTCAGCAATGCATCCCTTCTCCAATAAACCAGAACAAGATGAGTGATTTGTTCCTGCCTTAAAATCTGAATTACATGCTAACGAGGGGATTCAACCGTTTTATTCTCAGGAATTTAGAGAATGGATTCATGTAAAAATTGCAGTAAATTAGCTGTAAATCATTGTTGTTTTTTTTACACTTTTCTGCACAATTTCTACTCAAAATAAAATAAAATGATTGCAATGTTTTGGATTCTTTCATTATATTATTCGCCTCAGATTGCTCGTGTTTAAACAGGTTTGTGGAGAGATGACAGAGCCCAACACGGCTTCGCAGATTGCCATAAAAACTGCATGAGCGGCTTGGAGCGCAGCCACGGGCCCATTTGTGCGGCTTCAAAACACCAGCAGATATTTGAATGAGTGTAAGATGGATTAACTCGTCACGCAGTAATAACATCTCCGGCTAAGTGATTTAATCAATATTACTAGATTGCACAGTCGATTGAAAGGATTTTTGTCAGCCCGTATGTCTCCTCTAGAGAGCAGCTCAAAAGCTCACTAATCGCCATGAATCTAGCAGCACCACGGATCGCAATTTGTCTGTTTTCGCAGGCTTGAGCTAAATTAAGAGCCTCTGCAAGCCATGCTGAAGGATGGATATCATCTCAGAAGCTGTTTGCATGGTTTGAAGATGTAAAACAGTGGAAACAAAATACATCCATTGCTTTTTTTGACTTGACCCTGAAAAGCTCAGACTTTTCCCCTCATCCCAACACCCAGCTGAATTAGAAACTTCAAGATAATAGTTCTGTTCTTAAATGTGTTTTTATCAATCAAGTCTGTATAGTACACTAGCATGAAGAAATGGTCAGTATTATTTAGTTTTAAGAAGTTACAGACAGTTACTTATTAAAATTTTAACTGTTTATTGGCAGAGGCTGTCCTAACCTGTTTGGCGCCCTGGGCGAGCCACCTTTCTATATGGAATTAGACTATTAATCTAATGTAATCAATATTAACATTTACTAAATTTTGATGCTTAAGGACTTTAGCACATAAACAAACATTAACAAAATAAACTTAAATAATTAACTTTAGAACATGCATTCCAAAATACTTTTCCTTAACACTTATTTATTTCCAATTAGTTATCACACTGAATAAAACACACAACATATCTTCACAAACCTCTGCTAGTGTTGGGGAAACCAATCTGCTCCACAGTTCAACCTGCTTCATGCCTTCAAGACAATACACTGGGCAAATCTGACCCACCTCTCCTGTCAGACACTGAGAAGGGCAAATTAACCCACGAGTGTGCGCCGTAGAGGCAGAGTGAAACAGACTCAGAGTCATAATGTGATTTATAAACTTTATCTAACATCCGTTAACCGGTTAGCTACATTTTCAGGGAACATTTCTGAGTGCTTGGTTGACCTCTGACCTGATTTGACAGCTGAGGGAGGGGGGAGGAGGTGTGGTTGCCCATGTCACCCATATCCGAAACCGCCACTGCTTATTGGGTGGTTTTATCTTTTCATTTTGCCACAACCGTTTGAGAACATTTGTAATCTTAATGTGGCCCAAAATGAAAAATATGAGCCTTTCCTGAACACCTGAAGGCCAATTTCAGCATTACAGTAGTAATGAAGCAGCTTTTAGATTAAGATTAGAAAAATGTTTCTAAACGGTTGCGTGCCACCTATTCCATGTTTTATTTATTTCACAGTTAAAAGGAGAATAATGATAATGATTTTACAGCCACAGCCGATGGGCATGAAAACACACAAAAAAGAATTTATTCATATCAAATCCTAGAGGAAGATGGTTTTGCTGATAAAATTGATGCTCCATTTTTTAGGATAAAATGCACTAATGAATTTTTCATACACTTTCAAAGGCTTTATAGAAAAGAAGACCGTTTAGCATTTTATACAACCACATTTAGCTCCAGCAGGCGGCCTCCATATGACTCCTTCAGATAGATAGATAGATAGATAGATAGATAGATAGATAGATAGATAGATAGATAGATAGATAGATAGATAGATAGAAGGAACATCTTTAATGTCTAAGTAAGGTTGCTGTAATTACTGAGGCCTCTGTAAACAACAGTCAAAGCGCTTGTGTTAGTTTTTGCCCTCAGGCTCCAGCAGCATCTTTAAAAATTCATCCTTTGCAGTGGAGGGTAATCAGTGTTTGTGACCATAAACAACTCTTTTAACAGATTACACATGCAGCCCATTTCGTAAAAGCTGCAGATTCTTCTTTTGTGCCGTGTTTTCTCTTTTTTTTTTTTGTTTTGCTTTCATCTAGACGTAATAGTCTTCTAAAACGAGTCTCCCTTTTGCAGTCCTTGCAAAACTGGATGAAGTATTGTTTTTAATTTGTGTCAGAGTTATGCCAGCGAAGCAATGCTGCGACTCCAGCCATTTATTTTAGATTGCTTTTCGCTTTGTTTTCATATTTCACTTAAGTTTTATTGTTATGCGTAGAACTAAACTGGTAATTATTTACACAAATTATTAACAAATCTACGTAGGTTCTCCATCCATATCCATCACAGAAACATTATGGATTTGTCTTTTACATTCTTTGTGATTAAAAAAATCAGAAAAATGAGGTTTTTAGTCCCTCTCAGTCGTTACTTTGTCGATTCACCATTTGCAATACATTTATTATATTAAAACAGAAGCATTGGATATTCAAAACGAAATAATACGTAAAGAACTCAGTTTCAGAAACATATTTTGTTAATAGAAGGTAGTTAGGGTTTTAATAAAAATGTGAGTCAAAGCAATCAGATAAAATCATGATTTTTAGAAGTACAATAAAATCATTTTTAGTAACTGAAGAAAATAAGAAAACCCACATTCATTTTATTTCTATTTTTTATTTAATCTACCTGTGGTCTTATGCTGATGCTCAGGAGGAGAGCTGCAGGTGTCACGGTCGGACAGAGGCGAAGTGAAGTTGTCCCGTCAGACCGTCAGTTCCCGAAACCACACACCAAAAACAAAGTCATAAAAGCTCATGTGGGATCAGTGTGTGACTGCACACAGAGTAAAAAGGGTTCAAAAAAGCTGAAACAACAGCATTATTTATTCTTTTTTGAGAGTACTTTATAGCTTATTCTGAATCAACAGCAGGCGACTAATATGACAAATATGTGATTTTGTTCTTGACGCAAGAGAAAAATCTTCTGTAGCTAAAATAATGTTAGCCTATATTTTTTTCTCAGCTGAAAATATGTTGTTTTTTTTAAGTGGGCTTGGCTTAAAATGTTGGAGAGTCACTACATTAAGCAACAGAATCAGGTAAAGTATGACCTTAGATATGAAAGAGTCCAGCTAAGTACTGCTGGAGTTTACCACCTACATGGTTTAATTTACACTTTTTACAGCTGCAGGTTTTCTCTGCAGCTTTACATTCTTCCAGCTAAAATGCTCTGTTGTGGTTTTATTCTGTCCTTTTTTAGCATTAAATCGTCTCCAACACCCACTGCCCATCGAACAGCAGTCTGATTTCATTGCTTTTTGGTCAACCGAGTCAAGGCTGAGTCATAAAAAGCTCTGTCATCTCCCAACACCATTTTTAACAAATCCCATTTCAACATGGGGGTCAAACTCAGAACAACCAATGAGCAACAAGGTGCACAAAGCTGTTCAGCTGCCGGGCATTCAGATGAATTCAGAGAGAAGCCCAGCTCTGATATAAACAACACACGTTGCCTGAGCAGCCGCGGCTCCGTGGAGCAACACTAATACCTTCGCCATCTGGTACCAAGGACGGCGACTCGTAGACAAAACATGGGAGTAAACAAGCCCAGTGCGTGTTAGCGATTTAAAAGTGAATCTGTCCTAAAGCGAGAGCGAAATAATAGAGTTGGATGAAAACAAGCTTCACTCACCCTGAAAATAGCTGAAGGCGAATGATGTCTGAGCTTAGCTGTGTGAAGATAGCATCTTTCCCCTCATTAGCGAAGTTACTGTAAGTTCTCTGCTTCATTTGCTAGTATGAGACAAATATTCTATAGAGATGGAGCCAGAGTGACCAGAAACGCTCTAGTTGTCATGTTCAGTCCTTGTTTCATTAAAGCTGCAGTAAGTAACTTTTACAAAAGTTTATTTTTTATGTATTTGTTAAAATGTTATAACTGTCTAATAAATAAAATATGAAAAAAAGTTAAGTTCCTCTGTTTTCTGCCATTTGCGGTAAAGGTGTTTGGATCAATCCAAAATATTGATACCAAGTTGGTAACATCAATACTTTAGTTTCAGATTCCCTTTTTATTTTTGTATTGTAGTTTTTATCGGCTATACTGTGAAACGATTTTGCTTTGATTTGCGCTCAAATGACAATTTTTTTTTGCACTTATTTAGGAAACACTGCACACATTTGCAAAAGTATTTTGTCTACACCTTTAAACTTTATTGGGTTTTAACAAAGTAAGTCGAAGGAAAAACCATGGAAACGCCTCAAAGTTAGAAGTTTGATGATGTGGAGACGGACGTGTAGGTCCAATTTTCTCAGAACTACAACACAACCACACCTCTAAAAAGGTTGAGGGAAGTGGTTCTGTCCTGTGTGTGGGAAATGCTCGAGTGTTTTTTGGTGTTGAAACCTGATGCATAAAGTGTCGTTGTCGTCAGTTGCTATGGCAACGACTTGCGTGTAGCGTAGCCGACACAGAGAGCGAGGAAAACAGTGGTTTTGAGTTGTTCTTTAATGGTTTTTCTGCAGGATTTCCCCCTTTCGGGTGGCAGATCAACATAAATCAACATGTCCAGGTTTCATTTAGTTAACAGAATCGTTTTTACTGTGGCAGCGCAGCTCTGAACAGCATGTAAACGAATCGTCTTTTTGCCCTCCAGCGTTGTGCAGGGAGTCCAAAGGTTGAAAACGTGATTTTCTTCTTTCAAAGCTGTATTTTTGCTTTTACCTTTACTTTGCCTCTTTTCTTGTTCCATTACCTTGGTGTGAATCTATACACTTCGGCTTGTCTGTCACTTTTCTGCTGGTGTACCTGAATTTCCTCCTTGACGGACAATAAAGGTTATTTCTAGCTTACTCTAAAAGATGCATATATTGTGCTTGAAAATGTCCTCCCACATCAGGCTTTTTATTAATTAAAGCTTCATCTTACCTCAGATTTTTATGACTATATGTCTTAAAATTGTTATTAAATGTTGAAGGAAAATGCGAAGATGTCTGGGAGATTAAATTATTCGACCATGTTTTAATTGACAGGAACAATTGTAAATATAAAATGTGCCAGGCTGGATGTAACTGTAGTCAAAACAATTCACAGACAATCTATTATTTTTGGAAGCAAGAGGTTTGAATCCTTTATTATTAGCACTCTTATCTTTAGTTTCAACATCAGAATTGTAATAAAATGTGAATTATCTCTGGTTCAATCCACCATCTCCTGATAATCACCTTTTTCTATTACTTTTTGTTTCAAAATGTTGTTTTGTTAAAAAGGTCAGATATGCACAAGGACATTTTGTTACGGCAAAAATTAAAAGACGCACACAAAAGATTGCAACTAATAAATTAAAGGTTTGGTTTTGGTCTAGTCCAAGTATCTTCTCCTCTTGTACCAAAGTAAAGGTACAACCTTGAGTTCAAATTAAGTTATTTGACTTAAATAGAGTTTAAAACAACACACTTTAGTTGATCTTGGACAGATTTTCAAAGATTAGAGGAATGTGGTTTTCTGCCTGAAATCTTTTTGGAGCAGCTGTTAAAAAAAATGATGTTCAAGATCAATATGAACATTGAAAATATTCATAAAAAATGACATTGGTCCTAAATGATTACAAAAAAATTTCACAAAAACAAATGAAGACATTTCCAAGCTGTTTATATTTGCATAATAGTTTAAACAGATGAACGTTGAACCTCTGGAGATCTGCAAATTGAACGGAGTTGTGAAAGATGCATAAAAATTTGACATATTTAGCTCTAAACAGAAGTTACTGGGGTTTTTTTTTTTACTATTTCTGAAAAGAAAATCGTTCCAGAAGTTACTCTGAGGTCAATCATAGCGAAGCTGTTTTTGTCATTTAAATTAGAAGAATTTTAAAATAACAGAGTTCAGCAGGATTAATTATTCCCTTTTTTCTTTCCTGTTTCTAATTTGCCAACACATCAAAGCCATTCGCGCCTTATGAAACTAAATAAGCAAAACACGAATGAATCGATTCAAAATCTTTTTTTTGCAGAAAAATAAAAACCAGTGTTGGGATCTAAATGTTTTTTTCTTATAAAAGACAATTAAATATCCAGAGATGAAGAAACTGCTATAAAATCCATCTTATTGCTTTTTTTTTTGTCCAATTTAAAATTCATTTTGCTCAGTCATATTTGCATTTGTCTCACTACATTTTACACAAATCAACAACTTTACAGAAATGCAGCAAGTTTTCTCTGCACATGAACAAAGACAATCTTCTCTCCTGACATTTTGTTGAGCTTTTATTCAGTTTTATTTCCTCTTGTAAACGTGTCCAATTAAATCAATGCATTATTGACTTTCTTTATGCACCTTTTCATTGAACTGATGAACTGGTTTTAAAAGATTATGATTGTATTTTATTGTAAATGTGATTGGGTTGAACCAAAGCTACTGTTTCTCATCATTCGGTACAAAGTTTTCATTTTTGGCTAAATTTGAGGAATTTAAATGGATTTCTGTGTTGTGGATCATTTCTGATGAGGTTCTGCTTTGAATAGTGCAGGTATTTTTGACTCAATGCTGTGAAATTCACCACATTGCATCAGGATGATTAGTTATTTTAATTAATCTCATCTCATTTTTCCTTATTTGTTTTCCATATTTAAGAATCAAGCAAACCTTCTGACTGAGAACATTTTATGTTCAGTTAAATAAAATATTATGGGCTGGAGAGACTTCCACTGCCTTGTTGCATGAAATACTGATGCTTTTTAATGACAAACACTGAAAACCATTTCTCTGAAGTTCAATAAGTAATGTATCTTGTACCGTCTTTGAACTTTCTTCCTTTTGCAAACCTAAAAAAGAAAATGACATTTGAGGATACATTGACTTTTTTATTATTATTATTTATGATCGTCCTTTCAGTAAACCTGAGTGAGAGGAATATATATTTTTCAGTGGATCATCATGAACACAATGTTGGATATGAAAGGGTGAATAAAAGTTCATGCAAATGCTTATCACACTTTCTGTAATTTAGAAAAGAAGCATCTTATGTAATTAACGACTGAAATTGAGCATAATTAATATCACAAAGCGTAATTTGTTAACATTGTTTTCATAATTAATTTTATTTGTTGTTTCTGATGTTTTGTTTATTTTGGACATTTAAAATGTTTTCCAGTATTACTACGCCTTGAAAATGGTCTCAAAATAACAATATTACTGTTTATCACAATAACATCTGGGACAATTTCTCTTCCAACAAAATTTGTTGTTGTGATTGTAGCAACAGATGTATTTTATTTGGACTTTGTGATATTTAGACCAACAAAAAGGTAGAAATAATTATGCAAGCTTTTCATTTTTCTTTCCACATAAAAATAACAAAAAGAAGTGGATAAAGAGGGTCTACCTCAATGATTTTGGCCTAACTTTTCAGATTTTTATGTCCAATAAATATTGAAAACCATGCATAATTATTTTTGTCCAAGTCACAATTAATTCTACTGTGTGTTGGTCTGTCATAAAAATAAAATAAAACGCAATGAAGTGTGGAAAAATGTGAGGGGTTCAAATACTATCACACGTCATGCTTCAGTTCAAACTCAGGATTCGACTGTTGTGTAACTCAGGATAATATTAAAGTCGTGACCTGAATCTCGTTCAGAAATGTAGTAAACCCATCCAGTGACGGTAACGTGACCTTACCAACGAGGTCGTGTCTGGTTAAAATGTGGAGCAGGTCGGAAAAGATTTAGAAATTAGATAATATTAGATGTGTTTTATTATGCTAGAAAAAAAAGAAACCATTTTGCAAAATGTGCATTATCCAGGCATCAGATCGGCCTAATTCTCATCATTCTTTGTAAATGTTCTCTCTGCTTTTCAAACCTCACGTTTCAGCGGCAACACAAAACTCTTAACTCCACTATCAAGTTTTGTAATCCGTTAACAGTCGGGCTGCTTTGCTCCATAAAGCTCTGTGGAGGAGAAAAACCTGAGAACTCCTCAGAACATTGTTACATAAGTATTTGGACTCAAACTGGCTTATTTCACATCTTTCCTCTGTCAAATAAGGGTTTTCCCAAGAAAGAGGTTTAGCATCTGCAAAGATCATGAGATTTGCTACAAGATGGTAAGTGAGAAAAAGCAGCAGCTCCTTCTTTCATAGCTCGTAGCAGAAGGTGTCTGACGAGTGTGGTGTGAAAATGCTTAGTGTAATCATCTTTATCAGTCATACATTGATTATAAGATGATGACTAAAACCAGACCTAACCAGTTGAGTTATGGACTGAACTAGAAGGCGATTGTTAGCAATTCGAACTTGATGTTTTGTGATTTCGATTTGTTTATTCACCACAACCCTCAGGTGTTTGATTGGATTATACCAGTGGTTTTAAAAGTGTGGGGCGCCCCCCCAAAAAGTCTTCTGGCTTTCTTGATTCTTGACCAGGTCTGAACTTCTCTCCTCTGCCACAAGAAATCCTCTTCTTTGCAGCTGAGAATGATAATCTCATCCCAGCTGCTTCACTTTATACAGTGAAGTAAATTTGCATAATTTTTCCACTTCCAGTAATAAACCAAACAATCTAGAATTTGGTCAACCGTATGTTAGGGGTGGTCAATAAATTAAAACCAATATTAATTATATATTGAAATAGACAGATGGTCAATATCAACAGATATTGATAGAATATTCAATAATTTCAGTGAACTCCAATCCAGAACTGCACAGAAAAGGCTTTAAGACATAAAGGCTAAGCAAAGTTAGTTGCATCGACCAACTCAGTCGCTCTGTGGTTACCTAGCAACAGACCACCATGCCTCATAAGTGCTTAAAAATGAAAACAATGTAGTGGAGAAAAAGCTATGGGTAGAACAGAAAGGCTCTCGCCAGCAGTTTATTTCAGATATTTAAAACAAAAGACTGAGCAATAATTATTGATATCAACTGATATAAAACTGATATGTTTCTCAGCCATATCGTCCAGTATGCACTTCTTCCCATGAATATGTTGTTTGCTTTCCTTCATCATCAAATGTCTCATGAACCTAAGAGTATTTTAGTGGCAGAAACATCAATACTGTATTATTGGGTTGTTGGGTAACCATAATTTTTCTATCAACCTTCTCTTCTGAAGTGAGCTGGAAAAGGCTTATTTCCATATTGTGGAGCCTTAGAGCCTCAAATATGATTAATATTATCCATCAAGTTCAACAGCAATGTCAGAGGTTCAGTCACCACAGGTAAGTTATTATCTGTATGAAGCAATCATTTGTGTTTTTTAAACATATTTTCCTCCTTCAGCATCTTTGATGACAATTTACCTTTTTATATTTCACATTTTTTGCAGTGTTCAGCTACACCTTTAAATTATCCCAGAGTGAAAACTCAATTTGGTAAAGTTACTTTTTTCTCCTTTGACCAATTCTTTAGTACAGGGTCAGAATATCATCAATCTTCAGTGCTCAATATTTTCATGTCTTCTTAAATTTGCTCTCAAGGACAAATTCTTTCAAAGCCATTTTAACTTCATTTCATATTCTATTAGCATCCATGTCCTTAAAATGCTCTGCATCAGTTCAATTCTGTGATCAGGCAAGTATTTTTTTAAAATTATGGGGAGAAATACTCAAATGCACAACTCACATATGATCAAAACTTAACAAAAAACAGGAATGCTTTAAGTTGAAAACTTTCAATTAAAAAATCCCACCAAAAGATAATTAAATATTGGTGCAGAGCACTGATGACAAAGCTAACCTGGATAGTCATGAGATAAGATTAGCTAAAAAGCTAAAGCTTGCTAACCTTAACCAGAACTACTGATGATAGCTTAGGATTAGCATCTTAACATTAACGGTGAGGAAAAAAACATGTAAACGCTAAAAATAGCTAAAAAGCTAAAACAAGCGACAATGATATTGACAGCAGGAACATGGAATGATAGTTGGAATCAAGATTTTAACGCATTTTAATGTGAGTAAAAATTTCAAGAGTATTTTTATGAAATCTCTAAAAGGTATGAAAAAAATTAAAGAAGCAGATGTATGTTTCAGACTTTCACCAGCGTCTCTAACTGAAAGTGCAAAAATGTTTTACAATTCTTTTTATGTCATAATTGTAATCATCAATTAAGACATATTTTTAATCAATGTGATAAGAAATCATTAGAGAGTTGGACTTTTGACAGCAAATTCTCTTCTATAATTGCAAGTATCCACATATGATTAAGATCCATATCTTCCTTTGACATTTAAATTGCTTCCCTGGCTTTGGTCATTAATGCACACTTATACTTACTTTTAATTAAAACGGATTGTGTCGTTTAGTTAAATGGCTCTCGATCTAGCCTGTGTTGCATCTGATTTTAGCCGTTAAGTTATTAGAGTCCTCATAACTTAAAAGGTCTCTGCATCCATTTGCCAGATGCAAGAGTTTGTATATGTGCAAAGGAAATCCTCTCCTTTGGTATAATGAATCAAATTTTAAAGGTCTTACACTCGCGGAGTGCTACTTCCTTGGGGCTTAAAAAGAAGAGCCATCTGGCTTGTTATTCGTGCAAAATGTGAAATACAGCATCTGTTTTGGTGAGGGTGCATCAGCGCACATGACATGGGGAGAAAAAACATATGTTAATGCAAAAAAAACAAACAAATTGGTGCAAATTATGTTGTCATCCACAATGTTGTAGTATAAAAGGCCAGGTGGGTGTTCCACTGACTTTCCATCGTTTATGAAAACGTTTCAGAAGCTGAAAAATTCATGTAAAAGTAGACGCTTCAAATTTTTGGTCAGCTTTGAGCTTTCTCTTTGGTGTCAGAGAATCAGAGTGAGGTACGTAGGGACGGGTTGTCAGTCAGTTTACTGAGCAACACCAGTGAACCTTGAGATGTGTCTTTCATCATGTAAGAATAACATCATGTTACAAGAAAGACCAAAGAGTGGAAAAACTTGTACTATAAATTTTCTCTGTAAAAACACCAGCAGTTTGTCCAACAAAACTGTACCATCGACTTGATGCTTTGCCAGGGTAAATGGTACTAAATTCAAAATAGTGATCCGATTCTGATTTATTTGTCAAATGGGATTTTTTTTGTCTTTTTTTTTCGGGCAAATGACCTGAAAGTGTCCCGCATGCGCAGTAGAGGGCGCAATAATGTCAGCGTTCTCAGTGTTCTGCCAACCGCCATAAAAAGAAGAAGAAGTGCTCGCGTTTGCGGAAGTAAACATGGAGGCTAACGGTGGAGCATAGCTTACACATTTGAAGTCGTTGTCCGACCGGAACCAGCATATTAACAACTTAATCCTCATTATAGTCCGTCATGGTTGTTGTTTTCTTCCCACTTGCGCATAGCAGGTCGCAGAATAGTGACGTTTGTCGAATACGAGTGACGTTCTGGACGTTAGGTCGCATTTGAGTCGAAACGTATCGGATACCCAAGTGGGTTGGGTCGCATTCAAGAAGAATCTGACCTGTGTTGTTCAGACTGTCATGAAAAGATCAGATACAGGTCGCGTTACTTCAAAAAAAAAAAAAAAAAATCTGAATTTGGTCACTGAATTTGGTCACAATTTGGTCTTTGCTGTCAAGACTAAGAGCTATTTATGGAGCAAAATTGAGGTCATAAAGTTTGTTCAAAAGAAACTGAAAAAAAATCCTTGAATTTCTTTATCAATTTAACATCTTTTTATGTTTGCTTCCCATCTTTTTTCAGTTTCAAGGTTTTTTCAAACTAATTTTTCTGTTTCAGATCTTTTATTTTTTTGAGAATTGGCTAAAAAACACAATGAAAAACGCATGATTCACACATGTAAGAAGCAAAAATAAGATGCCTTAAGATTTAAGAATATGCAAATGTTTTAACATACCATTTTAATTACAATTGACATAAGAAAAACTCAAATGTTTACTTATTTTACCAAATGTTTTAATGTTTTGAGAAATATCTCAGCTAAATATCAAGATAAAAAGTTATGTATGGAGCTAAATTGGGGTCATAAATTTTATTCAAAAGGAAAAAAAGTTGAAAGTAAAAAAGATGGGCAAAACAAAAGGATGCAAACTTTTTTATAACAAATTTTTTTTTTTAAATTGCAATTTATTTTTATTTATTTTTTTAGAATTGGCTGAAAAACCAAAATCTTTTGGCATTGCATTTTAATTACAACAGACATAAAAAGGAAACATAAAAAATGTTTAATCTTTTGAGCTGGACCTATATTTAAATCTGCCAAAAATATGAATAATTTAGGTATTTATTATAGCTGTATTCAGGAAAATACTCTTGCATAATTGGATTATTTTGTTTATATAAGACAAATTTCAGCTGAAATATTTTTTAACCATACACTTACCTTTCATATATCCCACATAAATCTTCATAAGGTCTTGGGAATGGCCGTTCTTTCACTCAACCAGGTAGAAAAGGTCATCTGCTGCAAGCCAACAACACCACGGATGTGATGTCATAAAAAGGAACTTTACGCTCCAAGGTTTGGGTCTTTGGAAGGCGTTAGATGATAATTATCAGCTGCTGCCAAGCCGTACAGCCTGCTGCTTCCTCTCAGGTGGATTTTATAGTCTGGATTTATCTTTTCCAGTTCATGGTGTCGCAGATAACATTTCCCCTGCAGCGGATGCTGTTGCTTTGTTGAGGCCACATAGAGGCTAGTGATGATGGTTCAAAGATAATTGATACAGTACACTGCTTTATCGTGATTCAACCAACTGCATTATCTGTCTTAACTGTATCTTTTCAGTGAGAAGTTCCTATCTGATTTCTTTATTGCTTCTGATATAGTATATTAAACCAAAATAAATGTGACTTGATAATCGTGCTAACAGAGCAGCAGTTGGTTGGCAGCGACGGTGTTCGAAATGATCACCACATGAACCTTTCTGTCCGTATTTTAGGAGCAGATGGAGGAAGCAGATGATCTGATGAACAGCTCTCCTGTCATGTGACTGGTTTTTAAAAATGGCGAACGCTTACAGAAGGAGTAGCCGTTTGTTCTCTCCTTAAATGTGTTTGATAGTGGTGGGTAAAGTGTTTTGGATAAAGTGGAATCTGCACTCTAAAGATGGAGATGTTTTTTAGGAAACATGGGGGAAAAAAAGAAGAAGTGATTAGAAATGGCACCAACCTGGAGTGCTGTGGCAAATTTCTGCGGCTTCCATAAAAAGAATGAATCGGTTGTGAGTCAGCTGCGGAGATGTTGGGTAAAGTTATTAGAGGAACATTTTGTTTGAAGCGAAGGCCAGCAGGAGGGGGAGGAGTAGGAGGAGGAACGCGGGGAATCGAAACGGGTTGTTTTGCTTTTTTCCTGCCAATCAGAAAAACCTTCCAGGAGATAAAACAATATACATCAAGGTTTGCCTACACAAAGTCTGTAGGTCTGAAAGTTTGACATTTTTTCCTGCTGACTGACTTTTTGTTCGTTTCTAATTTTTACTAATAAACTTCTGTTATCCGTCCTGCAAATTACCGTGTTAACTTCAAAGAACGTCGTAAATTGTGCTTTTGTTGTCTTCCAAGATGAAGATGATATCTCGGTTGCTTTGTTTACAGTGTCGCAGGAGTGTCTTGATGAATCTTAAATCAGTTTATTTTCATTTTTAGTTAAACATCTTCTTCCTGGGGTCTATCTGTGCGAGTATTGTGGGCTGCCAACTGTTTGGACGCAGGTCAACTGGGAACCTAAACGTCATGAATTATGCATGAGGCCCGCTCACATCAGACAACAGCGCTGTCTGTGCTGCCGCGGCTCAGCCACACTGATTTGCAGAGATCATAGGGAACAGCGGAGGATGAGACAGATACAGGAGGAGGGAGGCGGACGGAGACGGGGGAAACACGAGAAGATAAAAGGCTCACATCGGGAAATATCTGAAGCTCAGGTTCATTCAACTTGTAAGGAAGAAGAAACCCTTTTTCGCTCTACAAAGCTGGCATCCCATGAATATTTCTAATTCTGTATTTTAATAACTTCTTGAGTTACCTGCTTTTTGTTAAGATCTCAAAACTAAAAATATATTTTACAGTCAGAAGCCTGTTGATGGTGCAGATGTGTGACTTAGATGCCACAACATAAAAAAATTGTGGAAGCAAGAGATTCAATAATTTAAAGTGAATTCTCTTGCATGTATCATAATTGTTTGAGATGTGTTTTTCTTTCTGCAAAATTACAAAATTTTACCAGGCGTGTCTGGTCTCGTTTTTAGTGCACTTCAAATTAGATAAAAATTACTTAAATGTAAATTGTCAGCAAAATATAGGAGCTTGTTTTATGTCAATAATTCCTTAATATTGAAGAAAAAGTAGTTTCTAGTTCCATTGGTAGATAAATTTACTTTTAACAAGACAATTTTTTCCTCATGTTATAAATGAAATATTCAGCCTAGGTGACGGCCTGGGCGTGGCTGGGGTTGCTAGGTGACGGCCTGGGCGTGGCTGGGGTTGCTAGGTGACGGCCTGGGCGTGGCTGGGGTTGCTAGGTGACAGGCTGGGTTTGGCTGGGGTTGCTAGGCAACGAGAAGTGGAATGTTCTACCAATGGAACTCGAACTTTTTCATCAGTATTAAGGGATTATTGACTTAAAATAATATTTCTGTGTAATTTTAAGTGCATTGAGATACTTGCAGTGGAAGCCAAACCAAAACTACCTGGTAAGATTTTGTGTTTTTGCAGGGCTTCTGCTTATTTCCAATTTACTGGCTCAGAAAAACTAGTTTTACGTTACTTACATAATCTTTAAGTCAAATCAATTTTCTATAATTCAATAAGACCAACACAGTTAACGCTAAAAGTAGTGTTCAAGGTCACCTTTCCTGAGAACAATGCAAAGTATTCACTCCTCCTCTTTCACTCAAAGGATCTTGAGTCGAATGGAAGATCTGCTCACAAAAGCTAGAAAGAAAAGTTTCAGAAATGAGACATTTTTCCAGGAGCACATTCATGAGGTCAGACACTGATGTTGGACAATCTTTCATCCCAGAGGCATTCCACTGGATTGAAGTCATAACTCTGAATAAGTTATTCCTCTGTAAACTTTCTCATTTATATCTTTATAATTGGATGCAGTTTGTCAGTCATGGAGCTCCGTACACTTTGTGGCTAAGCTAATCTGAAGGCGACCTTCATGTACCATGATCCTCAGGTTCTTCAGACCCAGCTCTATGATGTTATGTAAATTTGGTGACTGAGTTCCTGTTGTTTTTAGTTACCTCTCATTATTATTCTCGTAAAATTATGACCATCATGCTTAGTTGCTGAATTTTTACGACTTTAATAAAAAAAACGGAATCATTCAGCATTACTTTTTACTACGGATACTTCAGGGTCCCAAATTTTCAACTGAGCTAAATTTCTATCAAAGCACTTTGCAGCAAAAGTCAAAGAAATCTTTTTATGGTGTTCCGGTGTGGGAGCAGAAATTTATAACCTTGACACAAACATTAAGCTTCCGTCTGGCTTTTTAAAGTACTTTCAGCTGCATCTACTGCAGTCTGACAGACCTGCAATAAATGTACTTTTATTACACTTTTTATAGAAAATGTCCATGATTTCAAAGGCAGCCGAGTCTAAAAGTGCAGCCATTTGCTAGGGTAGATGGTGAATCCTGGCAAATTCTCTTTATTAGCGTCGGTGAGCTGTTACTTAAGGAGCTCACCGATGGGGAGGAAGAGGTGGGGAGGAAGAGCAGAGAGAAATGATTTTATGAAATTAAAAATCTCAAGAGGAAACTATATTGTTTTCTTTTCCTGTTTTTCACATCACTAACACAAACGTTTGTGCATTTTATGCAATAAATCAACTCAAAGTTGCAATGCGTTTCTGTTTTCAGACGATGTATTGAAAAATGTTTGTTTTATTTGGGGGTATTAGAGTAAAGGAGGGTTAATGGATTAACCTTTCAGATCTTATTTTCCATCCACCTCACAAACTCCTTTTCTGGTTTTGAAAACAAAAATGTAATTACGAGAATAAAGTCTAAATTACACAGGAATAAAGTTGAAATAATATCAGAATAAAGTCGACATTACATGAACAAAATCTTAATATTATTATGTTATTCTCATATTTAAACTTTATTCTTGTAAATAGTGACATTGTTCTCATTATTTTAACTGTCCGTACGACTATTTTCATAATATTACAACTTTTGTGTTATTTCAACTCTATTCTCATATTTTGACTAATCATGACTTTATTCTTGTAACAACTGTTTTTGTAATAATACGACTTTTTTCTGGTATTATTTCCACTTTATTCTTATGCAACTTTATTCTCATTATGCTACAACCTTATTCTTGCATTACTTTATTCTCGTAATACTGTAACATTCCACTTTATTCTCATTTTTTGACTTTATTCTTGCAGTATTATGTCTTTTTTTTTTTTGACTGTTTACATGACTATTTTGTAACATCGGCACTTTCATATTATTTCCACTTTATTTTCGTATTATTTCAACTTCATGCTTGTAAACTTAATACTACCTCTTTATTATCATTCCAACTTATTCTTGCAATAATATGACTATTACTTTAACTTTTCATACAACTTTATTCTCGTAATTTGACTTTATTCCTGTATTATTTCCACTTTATTCTTTATTTTCGTAATACTGCTTTATTTCTGCATGACTTTGTTTTTAAAATACTATGACATTCTTATGATATTTTGAATTTATTCTCATAGTTTTAGGACATTCTTGTAATTGTATGTTTTATTGCACGTGAACCCCCCCAACAAAACCCATTGTGGTTAAAACCTGAATACTTCTGCAATGCATTGTGGGTGAAGAGGAGCAAGCAAAGAGGGCGCTGGACAGATTGGCCATCTGTACCCGACATGTTCCAAGAACAGCAAACATGGAGCAAACGATCCGAGTGCGGCTCCCTCCTGCGACCCGCAACACGGCACACGGGGAGCGTAATTAGAGGGGCCCGCCACGAGTGTCACCGTGAGCAGACCGGTCGAACCGAGATCAATGCTCTGCTCTCTAAATTAATGAGGCTAATGCGGATTTGACAGCCTCTTCATGGGAGATCTGCGTGGAAAACCCAACGAGAGAGAAAGAGAAAGAGAGAGAGAGACTCATGAAACTCACAGAGGAGAACAGAGACATGTGGATCTTTAACACACAAAAGGATCAATGGAGGTTTTTAATTTGACCAATTACTATTGCTCACCAGTAAAGTCATCATTTTAATTATAAAACATACTGTTGAAAGTGAACAAAGAATACCGCAACAAATCCAAATGGGGAGAGAAGAAGAAGTAGAGATTTACATTAAAAAAGTATTATTATTATTCTTGTGTAGAAAGAGTACAGGTTAAAACAATCCACAACTCAGTGGGTTTCAAATACAATAAAAACAAAAAAATAAAGAGAAACACAAGCCCACGCAGAACCGTGCACAGCAACATTATGCAGTCTGTTTAAGGGGGGCGAGCAGGGTGATTGTTTCTGAAGAAAGCATGATTTTTTTTTATTATCTTTTTTTAATTCTGGTTTAAGAAAAGTTTTACAATGTAAAGCAGTGCTGAGAGTTTTCTTTCCGACAAGATCTTCCTGCCGCTGCACAAAGACACACACACACACACACACGTTGCACACATGATGGAAAGAAAAAAGGGGAGGAAAAAAGAAAAGAAAGAAAAGCTGCTTCAGCAGCAAAGCACTGCTGGACCTGAAGGGAGTTGAGGCCTTTTTTAATATTTAATCTGTAAAGAAAACATATACCAGATTTGTTGTGAACTATAGGTGCATCTCATTTAAAGTTTATTTATTTCAGTAACATGCTTAAGACATATTTCAAGCTTTTATTTCTGTTGATTTTAATAAATAAACCTTATGACTAGTTCATTTTGAAATCTTCCTTTAAAAAAAGAAGTTATTATAGAAATATCATAATAAACATGGAGAAACTTCCCAATTGTCCCTTTACTTCTCTCTATAGACAGAAGATAAGCCACAATTTGTCATATATGAAAATGGCCGCTCAGTCATATATCCAAGCATATTGGGGGAAAGTTTAGTGGAAGGAAAACATGCAGTGGGAAACAAATTGCACAAACAAAATGAACAACCACTTTCTTGAGAGGATTACAGTTATTTTTGTTCGTTTTCATAAATCTAACTTAGAAATATAAAAAGAAGTTCTATTTTAAATTAAATTAATATATTTAAATATATATGTATTTATATTTTAAGAAATAAATTATATATCAGCAAATTAATTAATTAAATTTTATGTACTTAAATGCTTTTGGAACTTTTTCTACTGCAGTTTTTCCTTCCACTAAACTTTAATTTGCTTGGATTCAAGGAGGATGCTGGAATGGAACAAATTTCTGTTTTAAATATATATTTCTCAAAGTTCCTGTGTGATATTTTAACTTCCTGAGAAACTGTTTATGTTTCGTTTAAATTTGGTGAACGGTGTAATCATCACAACCAACAGAAATAAACGACTTTCTGAAGCTAAAGCTCCAGTTTCACTGAAGTAAATCAACTTTTTGTTTGATACAGAAATGTTTTGAGATGCGCCTGTATGTGAAGGTGAGCCAAAAGTAAAGAAGGATTCATTTGGCTCTTTGGTATCTGTTGCTCAAACACACATTTTTTTTCTTAAAAAATGAAAATAAAGAAAATAAAAACACAACATTAACAACAGCAGAACTTCTGGAAATCACAATTTGTTCTTGATTAGAGCATCTGTCCTCGTTTCAGTTCTTTTTTATCTCACTTATTAAAAGTTATCCTTGAAATTTCATTTTATTTGGAAAGAATTTAGAAAACTCTCCGAACAAAACAAAATACTTCAAAACAACCAAAGCGGATTCCTCTTTTCGTTCTTTCTGTGAGGAGCCAGCGCAGCTCATGATTAGTCTTTTTCCTTTTTTAAAAAAAATGTACTGAAAGATTACATAATGAGTTGAAAACATGGAGACCCATTTTAAATTACACACCCCTGTGTTGTAGGAACAGCTTGTCCTTTTTGTACGACGCCATGTTGTCCTCAAGGAGACAATAAGCCATTAGGGTCCCTGCAGTGGGCGGCCATCTTTATTGTGTCCATCCCTTGGCTCTCATTAGTCCGCACAACAGGAAATCTCAACCATCGGTGCGTGTTTGTGAGGTGAGCGTCATGTGAAATGTCAAAGACCAAATGATAATAAAAAAAAAAAAAAAGATGTTATAAAATCTTAAGAAAAAAGAGAGAAGCCGCCACATTATCTCCTCTTTTTCTACTGGATCGATTGTTGCCTTGAATCCGTTTGCATGGAGGAGAATTGAAGCGTCTCCTCCGATCTGAGCGAGGAGAGAGGAATCCTGGCCGGCTCGCGGGACGGGCTTTGATTTGTTGCATCATCTCAAACAGTCCTTTCATTGAGAGTTAATGGATTGTAGGCACATCTCCCAGCCAGGCACCAGGTAGGGGGCGTGGACACGTGTACTCGTTCTGCAGAGGACAGGAAGGGAAGAAAGAACAACAGAACGCCGTTAACGCCGCACAGCCGGTGGTTACCGTGTGAAATTAATTGCAGTTCCAGGTGATTTGATAACAGCACAGTGGGCCTGTGACAGCGCCAGCAATGCAAATAAGGATAAGCAATTAAGTGGTTGATAAACTCCCATGTGGGCCGACACACCGACAGGATGTAAGAGAAAGCTGTAGATTAAATTTCAATTACACATCATATCTGTTTAGAACAGCAGGAACTTGAAAAGCCACTGTTTCAGTATAACCCAGCATCTCCAAAAGCATCGCCTGTTATTTACTGGTTAGACAAGCACAAAATAAAACGTGATAAGCAAGAAGTTGGAAGTCTAATCATGACTTTACAAGTTTCCAAAGTGAAAATGAAAAAAATGTTTATTGTTTATCACTTCCTCAAACCTCCAACTGTAGTTTGGTGAAACTTTTGGAGCTACTGAGTCAAAAGCAATGTTTCCACCCAATTATCATGCAAATTTTGAGCGACATTTTTGAAATATTGCAGAAAAAACATCAACAAATTTACATAAGAAAATGCTAATTAAGGCAAACGCTGGTTCGGAGCGAAGCAGCCCAGCAATGCAGAGCGTAACTTTGTCAGGTGTTGATTTTACGTACAGCCCTAGCAAACAAGATGTAGAGTTGGCAAACTAGAATGGGCCTCTCTTTTCATACCTCACAAGCACAAAAATGTTTCTGCAAAATTGAGGATGTTCTTTCAAATTTTGTTGTTTCCATCAACAAATTCTAATGGAATAATTCAAAATTCACATAAACATCAACTTTAGCAACTGAACACAAATATGCTAAGACAGAGGCGTCAAATTTCATTTTGGGCCACATCGAAAATCTGAATGTTCTTAAAGGGCCGGTTGTGCCAGAATGTATTAATAAAACCAATTAAACTGTTAAAATATCATTAACTAGCTGTTTGTTTCAGCTTTCAATAAGTGTTTTTCTTTTTCCAATCAAAATCACTGATTTTGTGGTGATAATTTAGGAATAATTGTAAGGTATTTTTAATGTGTGATGTTAAATGTGACTTTTTATTAATCGCCGTTTCTGCCACAGACATGACATCAAGTAAGGCTGAGGTAGTGATCAATTAAACCCGATGATTTTGATCAAATTTGAGAAAGATTGGGAATAAAAACCAGAAAGAAATGTGGGGATTTGTTGATTTTGTGTGAATTTTGAGGATTTGTAAATTGACGTAATTTGGAGTTTATAGGGCCGCATAAAAAGCTACAGTAGAACTTTGCTGACTTTAAGATACACTAAATAATTGATATGTTCATTTCTATGATAAAATGTCAATTTTCTTACAAAATATAATGATTATTGGACATTCTTTTCTAATATATTGTTTGACCAGATGAATGAATGATTGTACCATATCTTAGCTAATTCCTCTAGTTTATTTTTTTCAACATACTTATGTTTTTTAGGTTAAGTGGTGTGAATATCTATTTGTGTCATTTTCCTTCCTCTTCTCAAATATCTGCCATCCATTTTCTGTGTGTTTGTCACAAAAACCTCATAAAATCCATTAAAAGTGCAAAGTGAAAATGTGTGAAAAGTGCAAGAGGCATAAAAAGTCAAAGTGTCGCTGATTTTCTGTTTCTACTGACAAAGCTTTAAAAACACAAGCATCCATCAACGTTCCCTCACTCACTCAACAATCCCACATTCATGCTGCCTGCTCTGACCTTTTTTCTCTAATTTTTAATAATGTTGCTCTTCTCTACTCTCTCAATTAATTTTTCACCCATAACGAGACACGTATTGTCACAGCGCCAGACCTATTGAATGTTTTGGAAAAAATAGACTGCAAGCAGCTAAACGAAATAGATATAATGAAATACTTTGGGGAAATAATTATTTGATCCGCTATAATTTGGAGAGAGTTTGGGTTTTGTGTCCATGTGGTAAATAAATCAGTCAGCTGCAGATAATCCTCACCTCAACTCATTGCCTACACAAAGCACGCCTGTCTGCAAAATCAATTTTCTCTCATTCCAGCCGATCCTCCACGGAAAGGAGGACCAAAGGTCAAAATGTGACCTCAGAATATGTCAGGAACAAAACAGTAGACCGGCGCGGGGGGCAGTGGGCAAAAAGACGATCAGCAAGTAGCTTGCTAAGACAGCAATCGAGCTCTCAAGGCAATGACAGATCGAATCTTCACACTGCCAGGCAGCGGCAGATCGAAAAGAATAACCAGATCTGAATGGTTTAAATACTGCAGAGTGTCGTGAGAAAGTCTTCCTTGAGCAAAACGTCTTTTGTACTAAATCATAATGAGATTTTAATCTACTCTGTTCTGCCTATCTTGATCTGTTTTAGGGCGTCTTGTCACTTTAAAACTAAATAAGCTGCTGCTGGTCACGGCCCCCCAAACTCAACATTTACACTCGCACGTGAAAATGGCTGCAAACAGATGCACAATTATGCAACTGTGCATCTTTGAAAAGCAGAAGTGGAGCCTCCTGCACAACAAATAAGAAAACACTTGTCTTTTCCAGCAGCCATTGTAAAACCAGAGCTCAATTTGGACTTTGGTTTTGGCTTTCCTGGAGTCACTTGGTGAGGGGCAGTGATGTGATGTGATGCTACATTTAGGAAGGTTTTGAAACGGGTCATACCTCCAGATACTAGCGGGGTGGGGTTTCCTTTAAGCACTTTGGCTGTTTTTAGAAGCAATAGAAAATCAAATGGAAGTACAGAAACGTGCAAAACGTAAACGTTGCAAAATACGTCACCTTTAAGTGTATCAGATTTTCAAATAAATGTAATTATACAACAAATAAAATTAAATAAAAACAAAATACACTTGCCTCTCTTTTTTCCCTGAAAAGATAAATTTTATGTCGCTAGACAAACCCGTTCAACTTTTACCTGTAAACAGCCGAGACGAACGTGAAGCTTCATGTTTCTCATTACATCTGACATAAAAGAAACAGCTTTTCAGGAAAAGGACATCTGCAGTGTGTTGTTGATGTTGTTACAAAAAACAAACAATGGCATCTGTTTTGTCTGCATTGAGCTGGAAAACATATAAACTCTTCACTTTTGTGAAAAGCTGTGTTTATGTGGAGACAACAGAAAAATAAAAAGTTGCAGTGCTTGATGAAACAAGCTTGCAGATGTTAAACGAAAGTGACCCTGAAGATCTGAAGAGCTGGCAAATGACAGAAGTGCTAACAACACATACTGTGCACAAAAGATTGAACAATTAAAAAACAAAGGAACTTTCCAAGTAAATCGATAAGTACACAGAGCAGGTAATTTATGTACAGCATCTTCTCCATAAGCAGCATACAATGGATTGATTTCAGGAACTAATTTTCCTCCAGAACATAATAAATTCAGGAGAAAGAGTCAATTATGCATCTTGACGGGTGAGCAACCCTGGCACATCTAAATGTCAGGGATTTCCCCACAGGACAAGTCACGCTTGTTAAAATGTTGTTGCAAATTAGTGCAACATTTTGACATTTTCCCCTCATTCAAGAGCTTACAAGCCTCAAACTGTTCTGCACTCCAGAACAGGCAGAGCGGCACTCGGCTCACTTTCTGAGTGGTGACATGGCAACAAGTCCTTATTGATTTAGCAACACAAACGCTCAACTTAAGCAGTCTCAAAAGCTTTTCAAATCTGCTCCAAACTGTCCCTGGCTCAGCTTTTTGCTGCTGAAGCTGAGATTGTTGTCAGTGTTGAAGTACATCTCTTGGGCGAACGCGCCCTGAGCAGAACTTTGATTTAGGCGTTATCAAATGGGCTGAGGAGTCTTCAATCAACCCTTTATCTCCCTCTCAGGTAGAAGTGAGCGAGGAAAACTCTGCAGCACAAATTGTCATACAGAAGACAATTTGTGTGAGAGCAAATCACAGCAGCGTTTCGGGTTGTGCTCTGAGCAGATGCACACAAAACAGACACAAAGGTTAAAAAGCACAAATCTGTAAAGGCAGATATAATAAAAAAATAAATCTTCCCATCAGGTAATGAAAAATGTGTTATTTTAATTTTTTGGAGATGATTTGTAAAGTCAGTTAGTTCTACATCTGATTGCTGAAACGTTCATTTCTTTCTTTGTCTTGCAAGTCCTTGTGTCAGTGGTGTAAAGAAAATATCATTTTTAAAAACACTTTCCATAACATAAACAATTGTGTGCATTTATATTCAAAACATTTTGCTTTGATACCTCAAAATAATCCAGTCATCCAGTCCATTGTCCTTAAAAGTCACCAAATTATTCAAAATCTGAATGGTGCTGAAAGCAAAGAGCTCCCACTCTTTCAGGGTTTGTTTTTAACAGCTTCAAACTTCTATAGAATACAGATCTTTGCAAAATAGCTTGAGGTCAGTCAGGATGAGTAGAAAATGTCTATGAAAAGCAATTTTCTGCTCTTGCAATAGACTCTCAATTTAATTAGCGACTTCGATTGGGCCGTTCCAACACGAGGTACTAATTTGATCTAAGCCAGTCCTTTGTGGCTCTGGCTGTATGTTCAGGGTCCTTGTCCCGCTGGAAGGTTAACCTCCACCCCTGTTTAAAGTCTTCTCCAGCTTCTAACGGGTTGGGTTTTTTTTTTCATCCTTCACTTAATTGAGGAGGCAGTAACCTCCAGCCACTTGGCCTGGCAAGGCGTTCCCAGGCCAGCCAAGTCTGTCCTGGTCTTCCTCTGGTTCTCCTCTGGTGTCCAAAAGCCAACCCAGAACCCAGAAACTCACTTTGGTTTCTTGAAACCATGATCTTGTTCTTTCAGTCATAGATTTCTTCACTATGACAGACCGGTACATTCCTCGCATCACTGCAGAACTCCTCATATTCTGCCGCTCTATGTTTCCCTCATTTCTGAACATTACAACAAGGTTCTTAAAGGCTCCTACATACTTCATCTGAAGAGTTGATGTCACCAGGTGACTCTGAACCCATCCAATCACTGAACAGATGCTCAGAACGGATAAATGTGTGGATGTGCCGTAAACGTCTTCAGCTGAACAGAAACAAAACTGAAGTTCTTATCTTTGGACCTAAAGAGGAGCGATCTAGAGTCAATGCACGGCTTCAGTTATTACAGATGAAAACTAACGATCAGCCCAAAACCTGGGAGTAGTGATGGACTCTGACCTGAACATTCAGAGCCACATAAAGACAGTTACAAAGCCAGCCTTCTATCACCTGAAGAACATCTCCAGGATTAGACTAATGTTTCAGCAAGATCTAGAAAAACTCATCCATGCGTTTATCTTTAGACGCATCGATTAATGCAAGAGTCTTTACAAGCCTGTCTAAAAAATAAATAAAAAAAGTCAGAGCCAGATCGATGCTGCTCACGTTCTGACTAAAACCAAGAAAACAGAATCAAGAACCAAGAACCAAGAAACAGAATCAGAAGAATCAAACCAAGAAACAGAAAGAAAACACATCACACCAGTTCTAACATCCTTGAACTGTTTCGTTTCTGTTCAGCTCAGAGAATGAACTTTAAAATACTGTTGTTAGTTTATAAATCACTGAACACCTCAGCACATTAAAAATCTGCTGCCGCTGTTGTATCAACCTTCTGGACCGCTCAGGTCTTCTGGTTCTGGTCTGCTCTGTATCCCCAGAACCAGAACCAAACATGGAGATGCAGCATTCAGCTTCTACGCACCTCAAATCTGGAATAAACTTCCAGAAAACTACAGAACAGCTGGAACACTGAGTTCCTTTAAATCTAGACTAAAAACCACCTGTTTGGAGTTACTTTTGAAACATCATAAATGAAACAATCATCAACAATCTGATGTGTCATGATAGCATTTAACAAATAAAGTAAATAAATAAAACACGGGAACAAACGTCTGACCAATCACACAACACAGAAACAGTTCGAACTCACCTGAGCCGAGTTCGGCAGGTGGATGACTCTCTACTGACAAAATGACACAATAGTCATTACTAGTCAATAAAAGTTGATTTCGGCACTTTGGATGAAGTATGTGGAACCTTTAAACTCCCCAACAGTCCTGGAATCACCCATTCGCTCCGTTTGTACTACATTTTTCTGCGTAATAAGGAGACATTTTCTTTACAATTATACTCTACTTTGTGTTTATCGCTCAGAAAAATTACCAATACAATAAAAGTTAATGGCATACACTTTAGCGAGGAACTATAGTCTTCCCAAAAGTAGCTACTTTTTCACATTTCTGGGGTGAATAAGGAGCATTTTATTGTACATCTCTGCTTGCAGTTCTTTAAACACTAAACAGATAGTTGTTCAGTTGCTTGCAAAAACATCTTAATGATGTTATAAAGAGTTTTACAAGAAGCGGTGAGTGGTTTAGGTCACAGTGAGGTTTACAAGACTACAACAAAAACAAAGGCGTAATGAATATACAACAAAAACCTTAAAAATGCAACATTGGAGACGCTGGAGCTGAATAATCATGAGTTCAATGGGCAGAAAGGCTTCGTGGAACAGCAGCTCTAAAAACCTGGTGCGACCCGGGAATAGTTAGCAGAGCATTGTGTGGAGATGAGGTTGGGTCCGTTCCCGGTCAGTAGGTCTGAGAGGCAGCCAGAGGAAAGACCATTACAGGATGTGGATGTGTGTGAGGGTTTAGAATCACTGCCAAACGTAACAAGACGCCTGCACAGGGAGGTGAGCACAGAGGTGACGGGTTCAGCGCTGGGTTCTGGTAATGAGCGTGGCTGCAACATTCTGTACCAACTGGAGATGGTTGAGGGTGCCTTCTTTCCTCCCTAAGCATTGACAACAATAGGCAAACATATCCATAAGTTTTGTCAGAGGGCAGATTTAAGAATGTTCTTCTCCATGCAGATTGTACAAGCATCTTACGTGACAAAAAAACTTCTGAGATGCACTAATGGGGTTAAAATAAATCTATTCAGAATAATAATCATTTTGTAGAGTTAAACAGTGTCTATATCCAGGAGTCAGAGGTCAAAATTTCATTACAGAGACAGTGCCTTAAATTTAAGGACATTACATGAAATCCTGGAATTAGTACTGGAAAAATGTGGCTAAATAGTTAAAATCGGCGTTCGGATCTGTTGCTATGCCAACCATGTAATGGTCCTTTACAAGAATGGAGAAGTTTTGCTTAGGCAATGCGCAATTAAATAACACAGTATTGTTTTTTAAAAAAAGTGAAGTTGAAGAATGTGATCTTTGGTGCACCAGACACTCAACATGATGCTGCCACCACCATGCTTGACACTTGGTACATTACACAGCTACTACACCCAAAGTAGATCTTATTTGTGACGTCTAATGCTAAATCTATGTAGTTTTCACACTTAGTGTCAAAAGGTACATTATCTAATAATAACAGTATCATTGTCTCAACAGATAATGGTGTAAATTATATAAGCACGTCCAAAGTAGTTTTTTTCTTATCAGGTTAAAGAATATTTCCCCAAACGTTTGGGATCATCAAGACATTGTTGTTGCTTTTTGTGGTCTTTGCCTTTAAACTCTCCCATAGATGTTCTTTTTGCTCATTTTTTGAATCATAAATACTCATTTTAACTAAGGTCTGCAGTGCTTTAGATTTTTTGTGACTTATTGAATGAATCATTCATGGAATAATTGTGGTAGGTTGACCACTCCTAACCCTTTTTAAACTAACACATGTCAAAGGTTAATTCAAACCTTCCAGGAGTCAGTAATGTCCCACAAATTCCCAACATGTTCAAAACTGTAAAAGAGCTATAGCTACAGCGGGAAGCTGGCCGAACTGGCTTGGAACCTGCTTATAACTGCTTCCAGTTATGAGCTGCTTCTTAATGACGTTCATAATGAGGCACCGCAAGAAGAGCAGCACCTCTTCTCACCTAAAGTGACTTCTTTACTCTGCGTGTCTGGCAGGAGTCATAACTTGGATATAGTAAGTGAAGGTGAACCAAAAAGATGTGATTGATCAAAGTTAATTCATGATTCAACTCATGAGTTTTGATGACGTTTTCCTTTAATAAAATAAGTCACATGTAATCTTATTCAGATATTGTTTTAACTGTGGAAAATAGAACAAATTAGAAAGAGGTAAATAATTTGTGCTGCAGTTAAAGGCTTCATTCATTTGTTCAATTGTCTGAAATGACATCAGTTTAAAGCAATTTGCACATTAGTAAGTCCATGTGTAAACCGAATGCATCTAAATAAAGGCTCCTGCTTAGTGTCGTCTTCCTGCTACAGGGACAAAAGTACAGAGCAGTTACTATCTGTCACAGGTTAGACGTCCCTGTCTCTACTCTGTTGCACCCCCTCTAACATCTTTAATGTGCTTTTAATTAGGTTAGTAATTAGCATGAGCCTAAAGTTGATGTAATTAATCTCCTCTTTGTCCAGACAGCTGGATCCAACACAATCGCACTGCATGCCTGCCACTCTCACAGAGATCTGCAGCTTGTTCCTCCACTCAGAGACCCAAACGCCCTGCTCCAATCCTCCGCCCCAACCCTGTGAAGTTGATGTTTCCTTTCTTTTTCCCACAGACCAAAAGAAAACACGCAGACAACAAGAGCTGGACTGATTATGTCAATTCTTTGTGAAATTTTTGGCTAATGAGACAAGCAAATCCCATCTTTGATCTGGTGATATTAACGTAACATGTTCTGTGGCTGTGCTGAAATGATTACAGCGTCAAGGTGCATGTCTGATCTGAGGCTCTTTAATCTTCATCTGTCGCTGGCACAGCTCTCATCTTCATAAATATCAGACAAGGAATTACAAAAATGAAACACTATCTGAGGAGGATAATTTATGCTCACAGACGAGAGAAATAATTAAAAAATGAAAACTTTTTTTTCATGGAAACTAATTCCTGCTTAAGCTCTTGATCCCTGCAAAACAGACCGACTTACAGTTCCTCTTAAACTCTAGTTCTTTCTCAGAACACACATTTAATCTCATTATGACTTCAAACAGGGATTTTTTCTTGTTTCTCATAAAAAAAAAAAAAACAATAAATGTTAATTTAGAGAAATTAGATTCTTTTGTTTTTAGATCGCAGGAACAAAAAAGTAAAATGTTGATCTCTTAGCTACAGCTAGGTCAAAGCCTGTTGAATAATCCCACATCATCCATTATCTTAATTGCCCTTTTAAATAAAACCAGAGGCTTTAAGTGGTTTACCATCGCAAACATCTGGAAGGTGATGTGATAAAATGCAATGCACTGAATACTTTTCCTTATTTGGCATTTCCATTTCTTTCTCAAATGCATAAATAATAGTACCCAGATTAATATTTGTGCTGAGAGCTTGAATACATGAATATATAATCTTGACAGCATGGGCACTATTTTGCCTCCAGCAACGCTTTATACTGTATGACTTCGATTTGAAATGCTAACGTTGCAATGGAAGCATTTAGAAATTTGGGGGTTATCAATAATAAAATAATAAGATGTTACTGTAACTGTGCTAAACCTTTTCTACAGGCACTCTATCAATCTAAAGAGGCTTTTTTTACAGCCCTGGAAAAAAATTAAGAGACCACTGAACTGAACGCCATTGAAAACCTCGTGGTTATTCCACCAACTATTGATTTATGAGTTAAAACATTAGTATTGCTGTTTGTAAATGAATATGAACTTGTTTTCTTTGCATTATTTGAGGTCTGAAAGCGTTACATCTTTTTGTTATTTTGACCATTTCTCATTTTCTGCAAATAAATACTCAATTTCTGTTTGGAAATTTCAGAGACATGTCAGTAATTCACAGAATAAAAGAACAATGTTCATTTTATTCAAACATATAAATATAAAAAGTAAAATCAGAGAAACTTATCATTTTATAAGGTCTCATTTTTTCCCCCCAGAGTTTCCTTCCATTAATCTGAGTGCAGGGCACTTACATTTCAGCTTCAGTTTTTTCCTCCCACAGTTAAATACTTAAATATTCTGTGGACAGATGAGAAAGAAGTAGAAATGTTTTGGAAGATGTTTGTCTTCCAAAACATGGTGTAGTAGTTTGCTTTGGTGGTTCAGGAACCTGGTTGACTCCAGTCCGTTTGCGTAGAAAGTCCAATCCGTTTGCGGAGCTGTGAATGCGTAATCAAACTCCGGTGAAGACCAAAAAAGCAAAATCTGGTCCGCCTTTCAACCTTAATTCAGTTGAAAGAAACTCTGGTTCGATTCAAACGCATATGTGAACGCCAAGCAGGAAGTGGACTACAACGCAGGGCATTCTGGGTAGATACAACCAAAACAAATGCATGAGTTTAGTGCTAGTGGGAGAAATGGCTTGTGGTATTTTGCCAAAAACAAAAGAGAAATCTTACAACCACTAAAATCTGATGCCACTCCATTTATGTTTACAGTATGTGAAGGAGGAAGTTGAGCTCAATGTCGTCTTAAGAGGTTTTTGTGTCATTTCCTTCAGTGGTTTTTGGTGCAGAACCACCACAGGTGAGGGGAGAAAATAGACTTTGGATCATTTGACACAATCCAGTGTGAAAGAGAATAAGACCAGCTGAAAATGGACCAATGTTGATCCCAAATCGAACCGAGTCTAGCAGAATATAAGGTATGAAAACATCCTTAGTCTTTTGATAGAACCATAAGTTCTGGTCTCAAGGAGAAAATCCATAAAGAGATCATCCAGTTACCAGTTAATAGCCTTCAGATTGTTGTTACAAACTCACCTCAACCCAAGCTGTCACCCCTAATGTCTATCGATGCATATTTAACACAAACCAAGAGCCATTTTGGAAGCACTTTTTCCACCATTTACTGACAGGAGCTGTCTAATATGATTTGCTAGAATCAAATAACTATATATACCAAATTGAGGATGAATCATAACTTTTGTGTGAACTTATTTCAGACATTATGAGTTTAAACTCAAGAGCAGCATGACACCATCATGATCATGTTTGAAAACCCTCCAAAATGGCTGAACTTGGGAGGCCAACATTCCTAAACAGGGACTCACTGCCAGTTATCACAGACACTCAAACATAAAATGCCAGCTTTGTAAAAGCAGAATAATAGTTTATACGGTGGAATCCTATTTGGTCACATTTACCTCGATTAAAAACAGCAACGGTTTCTGAGAAGTAATGTGAGTTTTTATGCTCATCACTGCACATCAGAGTGAAAAAAGAAACAAATGATTTGGCCTGAAGTGGGTTTGGCCTTTACACCTCCCCATCTATCTCTCTTGTAGCACTAAATGTGTTTCAGCAGCAAGGGGAGGATATACTCAACCACAACTAAGTGGGCCAGTGAGAGTACGCCGCTCTCTCGCCATTTGAAGTTAAAAAGAGAGCAATTTCCAGGGCCGATGCATTAAGCGAGACATGAACAGCGCGGTCCAAAGGTAGCGCACCGAGATCTCCCCGAGGAAATCTGGACCGGTGAATGAACACCGGGAGCAAACCGAGCAAATCCCTGATGAGACGTCTCAGCATGCAAGTTTATTTATGGGTGTGCATGATCATGCATTTTTATCTGTGCTTGAGTGTTTGACTTATGATTGCTGTGATTTAGGTAGGTGACGGATGGCACCATTAGGAGCGGCAGATCCTTCCCCTTAAGTCACTCTCTGTGTATATCACCTTGCCTGCTATAAATTATGCCTGATGCATAAACAAAGTGTTTCTCGCCATTTGTGAAGGACATCAGTTTCTTCACACTTCAGGTTTGCTGGGGGCTTAGAACCTAAATAATACCTCTTATACTTTATTTAGCTCTGGTTCTGGGGGAATCCAGTATAAAGGACTCAGGGGTCCAAAAGTATCATTTCAAATTGGATTCTTTGACAAACAGAGAGTCAGTGGAGTGATTTAATTTAGCCTTCTGTTTCTGGCAGCAGGATCTTAAATGAGCTGCAGATTCATGCTAGATTTGTTTAGATTAGATCAGTAGCCTAAACTAATTCAAATCAAGGCTTTCACAAGATTTTCTGTGACATGCTCAGTAACAGTAGGATGTTGCATTTAATCAACGTTTAATTGCTACTAAAGTGCTTAAGGGGAATAAGACCTAGCATAGCCTTCTGCTATAGATTCTGGCATCAATAGCACATGTGTCAAACTCGAGGCTTGTGGGCCAAATCTGGCCTGCCGTGGCTTTTTATGAGTCCAATTAGATTCTAGACTAAACACTAAGTGTGCTTAAATATTGTAACCAATCAAATCAATACAGTTTTTATCTGTTTACTGCCAAATTATATCAATCAGTCCCTCCTGTTTCTTAAGAATTATGGTGGAAATTCACGCAAAATCAAGAAATCTTCCACTTTTTTGCGCCAGTAATTAGTTGGGAGTTTATTGCAGATTTTTCTCAGAAATTGTCAAAAACTGTCTTACTTGTTCTAAACAGCTGCCTCAGCCTTAACTGATGTCAGACTATACAGTGAGTAATAAGTGGAATTTACCATCATAAATATTTTAAAGATTTCCAAATTGGTACCATAAGCACTTTGATTTTCATTGCAAAAAAAAAAAACAAACACAAAAAGTATCACAAAATCCTGGAGGGACTGAAAAGATGCTCAATACTATAATTTAATTGTAAGAATTCATTGATATTTTAACAGTTTGTGAACAGGTTTTATCAATTCATTCTGGCACAATCGGCCTTTTAAGAGCGTTCATGATCTGGCTTTGGCCCAAAATGAGTTTGACACCCCTGAACTTGAATAATGCTGAGATGGTTCCAGTCTTACTGCCCTTTTCTCTCGCCGGGGCTAGAAACCACATCCATCCACAAAGAGCTAAAAATCCATGAATTCTTGAAAAGACTTCCCAATTTTAACTTTTCAGACCAAATATGGCTTAATATGGACCAATCCACACAGTGAAAACTGTCTTAGTGCTACCACAGCAGCTAGCGTCCATGATCTTGCAACTGCAGCCAATCAGTGGAAAGGAAAACAAATGGTGCTCTTGGATTGGCTGCTTAGCTAATCCAAGCCAATATGCATTATAACAAGGTATCTCATCTTCTCAAGCTGCATTTTATTTTGAATATTTTAGATATTATGTATGGAAAACTCCTACAAATACACCACCAACCACTGACACGAAGCAGAATGACTCCATTGCTTTAAGTTTCTGAATGTTGGAGCTGAAATCAAGACTCACTGGATCAGACACCATCTGTTATTACCCAATTAGAATTGTAGTCTAAGTTTCCTGTTTTTTGGGGGATTCTTTGGTGACAGAAGAGACATTTAGTGCATCTTACTCTATATTCTTTCAGACATAACATCGTTACCTCATTGGTGACAAAATGCTATTTGAGCTCATTGGATGTTTTCGCTTTTCTGACCATCCTCTGTGTGAAAATGACATGAAATATTCAGTTTCTGAAATATTCAGACCACCATCTGACACCAGCAGAGTTTGAACCTCTGCAAGTCGTTACCACGGCCTCTAAATGATTAAATGGACTGGATTGCTACTTGTGTTAGCAATCTACTGAACTAGTAGATTGCTAGTTCAGTAGTTCAATAAAGTGGCCAGTGAGTGTATGTCCCACATGAACAACTTCAAATATGAAACTCTGACGAAAATGAAACTATAATGCAACTCATTTCATTTAGATTGGAATGTGAGCATCTAATAGCCACTTGTTATTTTTGTTTCTGGGTATAATTTACATTTAGCGATTTTTATTTTTTTAATTTTTTGCCTCAATTAGCTTACAAAGAAGCAAATGTTGTAAATAATACGCTGGCTGAGAATCTAGTAGCTTCAAGATCTGCACTAATTGTTCATTCTTGCCAACCCAAATAGGTAATTGTTTAAGCTTAGCAGCAACTGAGGCAATTCATTAGCAAAAAACAAAAACAAAGACCCATCATACATACAAATAGGATTTGCTGATGAAGAACCACGAGAAAAATAATCCACTGAGTTTTTCATTATGGTAGAATAAGCCCTCCAAACGGTTCAGTAAACACATTTTAACTATTAAAAGTGCATCAAATATATTCAATACACCTGTCTCAATGAAAGAGCAGATTTAAGGAGCCTTGCCAAACTTATCCTAATTATCATATAATCTTCTAACATGCACAATATATGCCAGTTGTGCTAAATAAACAAAAACCTCCAATTATGAGAAGAAAGTACAGCTATGCCAACATTTAGAGCTTTACTTATAAATGTGTAGATTCAGGCTTTAGAGGTTTGCTCGTCTTTTAAGAAAATGATGAGTTACTTTTCTCTAACTGGAATGGTTTTTCTTGTAATTATTATTCTAAATCTGTCAAACAAGGAGTGTGAAAAAGAGTGATTAACGCACCGGTACAGCCTGACAAACAGGAATTATTCTCAATCGCCCTGATTTAAACACAAAAATATAAAACGCTGAGAATAGTAAGTTCTATAATTATAAACCTCATCAGATCAATGTTGTTAAAAATTGATTTTGCTCTTTGAGCAAAAGATGCTCATTAGGCTCCTGAATATCTCAGAAAAAGCACATTTCTTTCCCGTAAACTAAAGCGGCTTTAATGTGATGATGCATTCAAAACCTGCGCCAGGTGTTTTGCCGTTGGGGAGACTAGAAATGAAGTCAGAGTTCAGTGTCGTCATCTCTTGCCCCATTTCCCGCGTGCATTCAGTTTTTCAAGAGTCTTCAAAGTACAGTGCACAGAAGTAGTTTCAAACATTTCAGTGAATTTGGCTCAGCTCTTTAGAGAACTCCAGCTGTCTCTGTCACTTCATGTGGTGTCAGACAGACTACATAATGTAGCGATCGGGTCTCTTTTGGTCGGAGCATCTGTTGCAGGATTTCTCTCTATCTGTAACGTATCTATCAATGTCTGAACCGAAGGCTCTTCATTACAGAATCATTTTAAAGAATCCCACATCTTACTGTTACAGTTTTTTTTACAGTAATTTGCTGTATCTTCATGATATTTTATCGTATCCGCACGTATAACCTGCCATAGTACAACATATTATTTTATACTTTTGAAATGTGCTTCCTATTTACAGAAAATTACTAAAACAAAAACCTGAATATCTTCAAGAATAGATCTATTTTTACAACACTTTGCAGTAGGACTGCATTATATAAATGGTATACAGTAGAAATTATAGAAATTTGGCCTGCGATAATGATCTGTAGTCTATTGGGTAACCGCGGTAATGCTTGTCGATGAAATAACTGGCTGATATCAAAACAGAGGAAGCGGGAAGCATCATGGATGAGAGGGAAATTGAAGAGCTCGTTAAAAAGCAGGTGCAAAAACGTAAATTATCTGGATCTGGTTTGGGTTTAACTTCGTTTCGATGCTCAGGAGGAGTGCGGCAGATGTCACAGTCAGACAGCGGGGAAATGAGGGGTTAAAGCGCATGAGGGATTGATGCAACCTCCGCCGGGACATGCATGGGTTAAAGCTTGCTGAATCCGATGAACACCATCTCTTAACCCTCCAGCAGCTTCAGCACGAAGCTCAGGATCGTGTCATAAAGTGTCATTCGGTAAATCACTTAATACAAAGTTGACATTATTCAAAATGTCTTCGTTATGACAACTTGTCTTTAACCAAGAAATCATGATCTGACATAAATTTATTATAAAAGTATTACTGATTAAACTTTAGCTTTAATATAAAGCTACATAATTTGTAAAGTTTTGCACTTTTTAAACAACTAATATTCAAAGTCTACAAATGACTTTCTGTGCCCCTTAAAAGAAGCTCTCCACCATTCATAAGAACCGTGTCACTTGCATTTTTATTTTCACATTTTTTAGATTTTTCTCTTACTCTTTCAACTAAACCAATACCACTGATGCAATGCAACGACTTTCTGCATGAAAAATAATCAAGGAATTAAATAAAGTTGTCAAGGGAGGAGAAAGTCACCCTGAATTAGAGTTCACGGACTGTAATTCTGCGGCCGGAGACTATTCAATTAATCAACGTTCTGTAGGCATGAATAACTCATTACCAAAGTCCCACAGAGGAACCAAACATGTTATTAGTGATTTTATGTAATATTGAGCAAAACGCTGCAGTCCTCTGAGCATATGCCTAACCCCACTGATGTGGGGAGCTGAAACTGTAATTTTTGAGGAGGTCGACTCTTGCTCATTAGATCTTTACAAGAAATCAAACCCTGCACTCGCTGACCCACTGAAATACAATTCAGTCTCGCTGTTAAAGAATACAATGCACTGTGAAATGATGAAGTGCGATGGAGGTGCTATAAACACTTGGGAGGCAGTTTGGCCAATGAAGGGTTTGGCAACAGCTGGAAGGAAAGATTTAAATTAAAATGTTCCATTTGGCAATGTAATAGTCATAATAAAAAACCTCCTTGGATGAATAATTACATTCTGTAAAGACATATATTAGTGCAGTCTTATTGTATTGAAAGTAAAATATAAGCCAAATTAGCTGAAGCCTTTTAAACGGGCGATTCTTCATCCATAATGTCGTCTTCTGTGGGTTATAGAGTGTTTTAGTCATTTATGCGACTATGACTGCACTGTGTTGAGGCATTTGGTCAGAGCAAAAAGCTAGATTGTATTTGGCAAACCTTGAATAAATATGATGCAGTAAGGACACAAATATTGATTTAAAAAGAGAACAGTTTATAGCAATTGATTGGCTGACTGGCCATTCAGAGGAAGAAGCCGTGACTCCAAAAGGTCAGAGAGACGTTAGATTTTTGAGAAATGTCCTGTCGTCTTTTAAAACTAAAACCAAAGTGGTTGGAGGAAAAAGAAGTTAAAAACTTGAGAAAACCAACAGCAGAGATTTGTGCACTCAACAGAACAGATGCAATATCTCAAGAAATCACTCGGGACGTTAAAGCTCGAGTACAAATGAAAAAATTACCCTGAGTTTATGTAGAGATTGTGAAAAAAGTAGAAAAAGATTTTTGTGAGTTGTACAGTGGACAGTTCAGAACTCGCAGATGTTTCTGTGAAATAAATTCACTGAAAATTCACCTTTTTTCAGTAGAGCAAGTCTGAGATATTCAACAAAGTAATTCAGCTTGGGAAGCTACTGGACATGCTAGTGGCTGGGATTAGAAAAGCAGCCAATCCAAGAGCAGCGTTTATTTTATTAGCCGCTAAAAAAGGTGAAGATTAGGAAGAATGTAGACGTGCTTCTCTAGAGCTAAGACGGTTTCCACTGTGTATATTAATGAATATTGAGGCATATTTGGTGTTTGAACAAATAAAATAGACACTCATATGTGTTTTAGCTGGGATTTCAAGTATTCACCGACTTCAGCTGCTTGCTGTGGCTGTAATCCCTAAAATCGGCTAAAATTGGCATCTTGTAGAATCACAGAATAGGTTATCAGATATTTGCAGAAATTTTCTTATAGTACAAAATGTGAGTAAATCTATTATAATTGAATCTTAATTTCTTTTGAAGTCAACATCATTTTAAAAAAATGATTGTACTTGTATTTCTCATTTATCTTGCTCTTGCCAGCTCCGTTTTTTTTAATGAATGTGTTTCCTGGCATCAAATTGCAGACTTATTTACACGTTTTAAAAAAAGCTCCCTTCCCACGTAACACTCTTCCATCTTGTGAGAAGGCATGTGGTGGCGTCTCTACCTTTAATCACGACTTAGGCAAATGAAATGCATTCATTCACATTGAAATCTAGTGATCGGGTTATTTAAGTCGCTCCCCCATTCGGTCTGAAAAGCCCCTTTGGGCGCCCTGGAGGCGTTCCGTCTTACAGACGGGTGAAATGTTGTTAGACACAGCTGACTGAAGCTGAGCACACACCTCTGCCTTCATTCTGTTGCTGCCCTCAGCACTGAAGTTTTCAACAAATGCCAGCGTGCCACTTCCATTGCAAGCCATGCATGTCTGTGCCATAATGGGAGAGCCTCCATGTTTGACAGGTAAGGTGATCCAGGGCCTTGTGCTCATCATATTTGTTCATTCAGTCAGAGGATGGGCAGATCTTGACAGAGCATTCCAGAATAATAATGTCGCTTTGTAGCTTTGAATGGCAAGATATGTCATTACTTACAAAATTACATATTTTACCAAATTCTGCTGTGAAGGGCAACTGATCTTCTGGTGTTTCTTGAAGACATTTCAGGTTTTATCCAATCTGAAACTTCAGTTCTGATCACGGTTTGGGAATTTCTGGCCTCTAAATCTCCCAAAGTCCAAACGAATAAGTTACTGACCAACCCATCCGTCCTGTGAGTCATTTAGGTCGAGGAACGTCTTCGAGAGAAGTGTTGGGTAAAAACAAAACATCCCAATGGCTTGCTTTCAAGTATCATTTCCACTGAGGCACGACGCCTTTTCTGTTGTTTTACCGTCTAAATCTGAGCTTTTTAAACTCAGACGCTTAAACTCTGAGTTTTATCGTTTATCTAATAAACGATAAATATAAAGCTGTAAAATATCCCTATCAGGGTTTTGAAGAGTTTTGCAGCTAACCAAATTTATCTTTCGAAATAGTTTTAATAATTTACAAGCATTGGACTACATGTTGATACCTGAATGTTTTTCCCCCCATAGTCATAAAATCACAAACATTAATTTAAATGGCGACTCTAAATGACCCTTGTGCATGATTATGTCTGTCTTAGCTTTCTAATTTACTGACAGCTTGTCGACTTTTGAACATTGCCTAGTTGTTTTGGCTTCAACTTTTCTGCAACTCTGAACATAACCACCCAAAAATGATGAATTCTGGTCGTCAAATGATTCAAAATTAAAATTAAAACCATTCCTGCTCTCTAGAAAAAAACAAGAGCCAACAAAAGCTGAGTTGCCTTCAGCTATACAGGCATGTTCTGCAAAAACACAAAATCTTACCAGGTATTTTTTCTCTAGTTTCTAGTGCAAATATCTTAGTACACATTAATTCAGACTAAAGTAACTTAGATGTAACCTTTCAGCAAGATATAGAACCTTGTTTTAAGAAAATTACTCCTTAAAATTGATTAAAAAGTTCTAGTTCCATTGGCAGAATATTCCACTTATAACATGGGGAAACTGTTTTCTTTACTTAAAATAAGCTTCTATATAAAAGATACTTGTAAGTTAGTTTTGTCTTATTTTAAGTGTTATAAGGTATTTGCACTAGAAATGAGGCTAAAAACACTTAGGTTAAAATTCTGTGTTTCTGCAGCGTAGGATTGTCATTTTCTCAGCGAATAAAAATCTACACCAATGTTTCTAGAAACTACATTTCTAGTGGTTTCTGCTCTTTTCTAGGGGTTTATGATAAACCACGATGTGGTTGCTTACGGACACTAGCGATGTGATTCCTGGTGTTGTCCCAACTTGTTTAGCTGTTGGGTGAGCTTTATTTGTTTAATATTATTAATTTTCAGTTACTTTGTCCATTCTAATTCTAATTCATTCGATGTTGGAGAAAAAAATAGGACTTCTTCACACTTTCTGTCAATAGCTTTCCTCTTGCCACACTTCCAGAGCTTGGCGAGATGCTTAAACATTTTATCTAACACTACTCTAACCATATGTACTTAAGTTGTATCTTTCTTAGGAGAAATAGTAGTTGAACCGCCATGTGTTAATGTTAGCTTAAGACTAAATCTGGCCATTGAGGTCTCAAAAAAGAGCTTCCAACTTTAAAAATGCAGATAAGTTCTATCAAAAAGCTTGAGAAAAAGAAGTTGTCAATGCAGCTGTTGCAGCATTTAGCCAAATCCTTAATCCGTCTGGTTTCCTCCATGCATATTAATTTGAGGCTGTGAATAACAGCTTCACCTCATTTCCAGTTTACAAACACCATTTCTAGGTGTGAGTTTGCTCATTTAAAGGTATCTGACGGCCCTGATTAAACTTTAGCAGCTGCTGCAAAACAGGCCAGAGGTTAAAAAGAAGCATAACACATTTTGGTATATTATCACCACATAGACCAGTGGTGCCCAACGTTGGTCCTGGAGGGCCGGCATCCATGCATGTTTTAATTCTCTCCCAGGTTTAACGCACCTGGATCCAATGATGGCTGGTTAGAGGCCTGAGTAGAACATTGACCTGCTGGACAGGTTGTTGGTACCAGGGAGAGAACTACAACGCGCAGGATGCCGGCCCTCCAGGATCCACTTTGGGCACTAGACAAACAGCAACTGCAAAGTGCAACAATATTACGTGTGACTTTCATGTACATAAATCCCTGTTCAAATTTAGCTTCAAATTATTTTAATTTGAACTTCAGATTAGCTAATCAAGCAAACAAATAATAGGAAGTTCTGAAAATAAGGATGTTATTACAATAAATATGGTATTTACACTTAAAAACAATGAAAAAGTTCAGTCAAATCCTGGAAGAAAACCTGCTATGTAAAGTTGCTCTCTATTCTGAAAAAACTGGAAATCTGTAAGATACAACAAAGCATTGTAGCTAAAGGTTCAGCAAAAATGTTTGATTATGGTGCATGTTAGACTTTTAAGATACTTATTTCTAAAAATAAGTTTCATTTTCCATTTCTAAACAGTTCATCACATAAAATCCTGATTAAATACTTTTAAGTTTCATGATTGCAGTGGGACAAAATGTGAAAATGTTCAATGGTTCTGAACATTTCTGCATTTCTACAGTATAAAGGTGAGGCTGTAGGATCTGTGTTACTCCCTAAGTGTGTTTTTCCCTTCTTTTTTACTATTTCATCCACATCTCAATAAATGCATCCTGAGTTTATCTGACAACAGAATATATTCTTAATATTTAATTCAAGTTATTTAAATATTTCTCTGCAGGATTTGATGGATGCATGCAGAGATGTATATTTTGTGCATCACAGATTTTTCACCGATGTATAATTTGCAGATTTGTTTGGATTTTAACTCTTTAGTTTGCTCCTTTTTCATTTTAGGAATTTAGTTGTGCAAAATTTTAGTTTTGCAATTAATTCTTTGCCAAATAAATTAACAGACCCGCTCAGTTGCGATGCTCCAGTGACGATGTTCGGTGTTTTTAAATGCCAATAAAGCCCACAGGACTCATGAATATAAATTTTAAGCCTTTTACCATAGTTTGAGGCAATTTCCTCCTAATTAGTTGGGACTGTTTGACATAATACGATTTGATATTAAATAACTTCCAAAGACCTGCAGGAAACATTATTCTTATTTTCTTCTTACTCCTCATGACTGGTTGCTGACAGTTGCCAGAGGGGTGTTTGTGCAACTGATGCCACTGCTGTGTCTACTAGTGATGGTGTCATATGCAGCTGTTGGTAAATGATGTTTGTGATGTGACATGCAACAGAAAGCTGGATGTAAATAATATGATGTCCGGGATTTGAACTTTGACCTCTTAACACTGTGTTATTTTTAAACAGGACAAACTGGGAAAAACAAATAATTATATTGCAGAACTTTCTTCCAAGCTGTATTTTAAAAAAAGGTCAAGCATTTACATTTACAATCCTTGCAGTTTCTCAGATAGTTTGATGTAAATTTGTCTTGTTCCTCCTGACAGGACTGGTGTTAGGGGCTCCTGCATTTGACCCACAAGAGCACAACCAAGTCTCTTTTTCACAAATTACACAAAATAATAAAGACGGGAAAGCAAAGTCCTCCTCTCGTATGACGCAAGAGAGGAGGAGGATGGAGATTCCCAGGTTCATTAGGTGTGTGTGAGACTTCCAGAGGAAGTGAAGCAACCATGTTTGCTTCATTTCTACTCATTTAGCAAATGTTTCGACTAGATTTAACTGTTTAACCTGCAGTCTTAGCGCGACGCTCAGGAAGAGCGCAGCAGATGTCACGGTCAGCCAACCGGACACATTATTCTTAGTTTCTTCTACTCCTGAGCTCTTCAGTTTGTGAAACCACAAGGGGAAAAAAAAGCACAGTGCGTACAGCCGTACAGCAGCAGGCGTTAGTGTCTGGCAGTGTATGGGACTTAGATCAGGGCTTTGGAATGGTCGCTTCAAAACATTAACTTAGTTGTTCTTTACTCACTTTTTAGCTAATTAAGCAGTATGTTAGCATCATGATACATCTGAAAAACCTGTTTGTCTCCTAACTTTAGCCTTGCTATTGAAACAACACCCACATTACAAGATGCTGTCCAATTAAGTCAGGAAAAGAACCAATGTTTTCCCTACAAAGTCATAAACTGATGAATTTCTCAAAATTAAGTCGGAATAAATGGTCTGTTTGCATTTTTATATTTTGCCCCAGATTTGGTGATAGCTTTGTGGAGATAGTATGGCTCCGTTGGCTTCATTAGATCGTGATCAAGTGAATCTTGAAGAGAATCGGCACCTTAAAACGGGGGTGGAACCTTTTGTTTGGTCTTGAGCTGGAAAAGGTAGAATCAGGGACGAGGTCCAGCCCAAAGTGATCCAGTTCATGAAAGAGGGAGAAATTAAGGCATTGAAAAGCCTTGAAGTTTCCCCAGAAAAACTTAGTCTGTGAATAAACCACAATACTCCAGAAACCTCGGTTAAGGCCTCATCAGTGTGGCACACAGCCATGTTTGGAGAAAATCAGGCCCAAAGCAAAACCACAAAAAGCTGAGACCAAATGTTAGGCACAGTGATGGAGGAACTTCTTTGGACAGATAAATGAAGCCTTTAAAATATTTATCCTGTTTCCCTGCACAGTTTTAAGGTTCATTAAGTTGGGCACCATAAGGAGGCCTAAGGACTCTGGATGAAAGAGATTTAATAATAGTGCTTTTTGACAGAAACCGTGAGTCACAACCCTTTCAATAACGCAAGCAGGTCTTGCAATGGCTTGCTTTCAACTATCATTTCCACTTAGGCACGACGCCTTTTCTGTTGTTTCACCGTCTAAATCTGAGCTTTTTTAAACTCAAAAACACTGAAACTCATCTGAAATGTCATTTTTAATATTTCTCTTTGACAGTTAGCCTGATTTTATCTCATAAATAATAAATATAAAGCTGTAAAATATCCCTATCTGGGTTTTTAAAATGTTTTGCATTTCTTTTGAAATAGTTTTAATAATTTACAAGCTACGTGTTTAGCATTGATACCTGAATGGGTTTTTTTCCCCTCATGTTCATAACACAAAGGTTAATTTAAATGACGACTCTATATGACCTTTGGGAATAAGTGTGTGTGCATGACTATGTCTCTGTTAGCCCTCTAATAGACTCTAATAAACCAAAACAAGCAGCCAATGTTCAAGATTGAACATTGGCTGCTTGTTTTGGTTTAACCTTTTCTGGATCCCTAAACAGAACCTCTGAAAAAGTATAATTCTGGTTATCAAACGATCCTAAACTCTAGAATAAAACACGAGCCAGCACTTTAAAGTGCAGACTGATTCGGCTTCTACATGTTCTTCTGTCTTGAAACATTTTTAAGTCTCAATAAAATGCATTGAATGGTCTGAAATGCTGTCGGCCTTTCGCCCAATAAACGCTGGAGATAGACACCAGCTCCCCTGGCGACCCTGCAAGGATAAACGTGTTCAGATAATGGATGGACGGATGGAAAATGCATGATGTTGAAAATAGAAGAGCACAATCCATCACTCTTACTAAGGTGACACTGTAAAGTAAAGTTGGTGCGCTTTGAGTGGCCTGTCTGTTAGGCAGCTGACTGCAGACTATTAGACGTCCACTCCACAAATCTGTCCTGAAGAAAGCCATAAGAAGATCCACTGACTGCTGAGCATGAGCCATGTGAGGGGACAGCAGTTGAAAAAGGCTTATAGCTGCTTATTTTAATAGTTCAAACAACAAATCCACCCTAATATGCAGGAATACACACAGTGGAAACCGTCTTAGCATAGGCGCAGAAAGATCTACAGTCTTTCTTATCTCCGATCTTTGGGGTTTAACCGAGGAAAATGAATGTTGTTCCTGAATTATCCATCTTTGAAAACACCAGTTAATAGCGTCTCAGTTAGTATTGGATCTGCATTTTCATTGAAATATTTTACGAAAATAAATCTGCAATCAGGTGAATTTTCCATGAATATTAAGCTTCATGTATTTTCCACAGAAAAATCCTTGACAAATCCAAAAATACCAAACTGGGAATTGCAGAGGGTCCTCTGTACATCACACACCAACCCAGTGGTCAAACTGGTGGTGGCAGCATCATGCTATGTTAGTCGGCTGTAACAGATGACATAGTTTAAGTCAAATCCTATTTATGTGTTAAATCAAACTGAGGATCTGCAGCCAGACTTAAAAATGATCTTCAAATATGACTGAAATTAAGAATAATGTGTCGAACTGGACTTTTTACATCAATAAGTCGCTTCAGTTTTTCCACAAATCCACAAAATCAACAGATCAACAAACTGTTTCTGTTTTTACTGAAAATGTTTGTCAAAACTGACCAAAAAAAATCCTGGATGGACGGATCAGTGCGAGAAAATGTTCAATATTTAATTTTAAGAAGCAACTTATTTAATGTTGAAACAGCTATTTATTGATATTTAGTAACTTATTAAGCTTTATCAATACATTCTGGCACAACCGGGCCTTTAAGAGCATTCGGAGTTTTGATGAGGCCCAAAATGAAAATGAGTTTGACACTCAACACAAAAAAAAGAAATACTTGAATGGCGGTTCTGCAACAAACTGACTCGTCCAACTAGCAAACAATCAGCCCTCTGTGATATAATGAATGAACTAAATAAGGTTGCCTTCAAAATAACTATATATTTGGATTACCATAAAGAAATCAATACCTTTGAGTATTTTTAAGCTAACTTTTGACTGAATATTTTATTTTATTTTGGACTTGAAATGTGATAAGATCAGGTCACAAGGTCACTAGATGGAAACACACACATGCATTCATATCTAAGGGCAACTTTTGAGAACCCAGTGAACCCATCAGTCAGGTTTTCATGCTGTGGGAGGAAGAGTACATCCTCCACGCAGAAAGACCCCAGGCTACGATCTGAACCCAGGACCTGCTATCATCTGTTCCAGCATGAAAGTGGTCGTTAAATACAACACAAATATCCTGCATCTTTAAAGTAAAATACGGTTTAATACAGCTCAAAAACAGTGAAAGCTAAAGATCAGCTTATAAACAGTAAGCCTCCTCACTATAAAGCTGAAGTATGGAACTTATAAAATATATATGTTTTTTACACACTTGTTGAAGCTGTCACTATGATGTAACAGTTTGTAAAAAACTAAAAATAAAAAATGTTGGTCTTCTGTCTTCTCCCAGTGCTAACTATAAACAACCAATCAGAGAAAGGAGGCAGGTCTTAGCGCTGTCAATCACCTGTAACGACATATAATTGGTTTTCCTGGAACAGTGAGTTGTTTCTCCATCATCAGCACATTTAGCAGTGTGTACACAATGTTGATTGACAGCGCTAAGACCCTCCTTTGGGCTCTGATTGGTTGTTTTTGACTTATGAATTTCTTCAGATGTCGATGGAAATCGATCTATTCACAGATTTTCTGTCACATACCAAACTAGACCCTTAGAAATGTAAAACATTTTTTCTAAGCAAATGGCATGTAATAAAATACCAAATCTAACACTTTTTTTGTATACGTCATAATCTAAAGCTGTGAATCCCAACATAGAAGTTGCTGCTCTTCATTAAAGCACTTATGAAGCTTAGAAGAAAATGTTTTTCCATGTCAGATCATTATAAACGAGTCTTTTCCATTCTGTGCCATGTGTTTACTGTAATAACCTAAACATCCTGCTGTAGAGCGCGTACAGTTGGCAGGTTTGCTGCTCAGTTTAATTGTAATGTCATGACAAAGTGACTAATTCGTTCCCACACCCGCTACAAGAATGTACATGAGCTTTGAAGTTATTAAAACTGTGGCAGAATGAAGTATTTCTGTTTTTCCAGGGCGAACAACTAAAGGTGGGTGGGTAGATGCCACTGTTATCTGAGGATAAAGTAGACAGCGGCTGCCAAAGCCCGCAGCAAGGGGAGCAGCGAAGGAAAGGGGGGCAAGTAGGAGATTAGAAAATTCAATTTAGGGCAAAAGAGGGGGTGGATCTTTTATATAAGGTGCCACTGAGATGTTTTTCCCTTCTCTGTCAAAGATGCACACACACACACACATGCTTTTAAGAGTCTGTCATAGGATCTTTTCTCCGTGTTTTGGTCGTGTTATCTGGTAACACAGAGGATCCCTGTTTGTCTTAGCTGCAGGGCCAAAGCCAGCTCCGGATGCAGCTAATAATACGCAACTCACCGAGGTTCGGGTTGACTATGTAGGACTGTATTTCAGTGTGGGAGACAAGACGGTGTGCTTGGGGCAACAAAAAAAAAAAAAAAAAGAGCTATCTTACAATTTTTCAGTACATGCATCATCATCTGGGGAACCTCGGTGGGATGCCGTTTGGAGAATGACCCAGCAGTCGAGGGAAGAGGGCATGAAATTGGACCTCTGAGAAAGTGAAAAGGTTGCACTGTGGAAACAGAAGTAGCTCTCACTCAGGGCTGTTACTGGCTTGGCGGTCAGTCCGCTCTGTTCCTGTCTGTTCTGACTCGCCATACTTTTAAATCAATACGGTACAGATTTGTTTTGTCAGCCTGAAAATAGCAGCTGCATTTCTGCTACGTCAACGATTGGAGTACATGGTATGTCGTATTGTAATATCACAATAATATATTAGATATAAATATAAAATTACTACAGAAATACTAAGTTAAAGCTAACTCTCTTTCTATGGAGCTAACATTTTCTCCCTGTGCATATCGAGGTTCTCTGCTTTCTTCCCTTAATGAAATTTAAACTTCTTCCATCCTTATTATTACATTTATTAACCTCTATAATTTAAAAGTGCAATATTATGTGTTTTGCAGCCATATTACAACACAATCAAGAAACTATGTGACCATCAGTTATAAAAATGCTATATATATAAATATGACTTTTGAAAATGGGCCTCTGTATCTTTAAGAAACTCTGCCGTCAGGAAGTCACCACAGCACTCCTTATTAACCCTTTAACAATGATTTTAGTAGTTTAGAAGTAGCTCATATGATGAGCTTAACAGTTCCACCAGATGTTTGCTAATTACTGCCGACTAGTCTGAAGGAGCTGAGTGGGAGAGTTATGGTGCGTTCACACCAAAAGCTTCTTGAACATCAGGTGTGTCTGGTTTATATTTAGTCTATGTGGAGGCGCGTCGAAGGTCCGTCACGGTGAGTTTCATACGTCAAGCAAGATGCAATTTGAAGCATTTGACGCGTTTTTAACACGCGATGGATGTGAACGCAACATCACAGGGGGTAGCCGCTCTGCAAGGTAGAAGCTTGGAGGCGGGGCTAGGTCCACTCAGGCGTTTTGCACAGCTGCACGGTTGCCATGGAGATTAAAGGATTCCTCAAACATGCCTGAAAGAATCAAGGCAGCACTCCAGGTATGTTTATTGAAGAGGGAACATCATTATAACATGACGTATAGCTCAAAAACATCGATTTTACAAACTGCTGCCCTTTGAATTGTAAAATAAACAAATCAGTCAGGGAGGCAAAGTCTAAAAAAAAATACAAAAAAATACAAATAAAATCTTAAATTACCTATTTCTGGGCAGATGACCATCGGGTTTTGAGGACTAATAGTTAAAGTGTCTAAAAATCCCTATAACTACCAATTTTAAAAGTTCAAGCAACAAATATTTATTATTACGTACAGTGGAAACAGTCTTAGCGCTACTACAGAAGCTATCATCTACCGTCTTCCTTATCTCCACCAATCAGTAGCAAGGAAAACTAATGTTGCTCCTGGATTGGCTGCTGGATTAGTTACAATTTAGTTACATTTCAGAAAAATCCACAAGTAGGTGAATCTGGAAACACTGGACTGGACTAACTTTTCTGAAGCACTTTTGATTTACTCTCAGAATAATATATGATTTTGTTGGGGGGTTTTTTTTAAGTGTCAAAGTCGTGGAAATGTACCCATACTGTGTTTCTGTGAATTACTGTCTGCTTTCAGTTACCATGGCATCACTGTGCTTTAATAATGTTGAATTATTGCTTTTTGGATAAATTCCCTATTTTTACTGAGCCGCACTAGTTTATTTTCTCAAGGCACGATATCACTTCAAGCCATCAGTAGATCAGTTTCTGGTTTAAAAGCCAGATTTTATCATCACTGAATGGTTTCTAAAAGCCTTTTAATTACTCAAGCTTAAAAACTTCATCTATTTAGTGAGGAATTTATAATTCAGATTCCATACAAGAGCGAACGAGTTCGGAAAAAGAGAGCAAATGAAATGAGCAGCACCTGGAGTGTGAGACTCTTCGTGAAACATATTGTGTTTTCTTTTTCTCCTGAGTGCGTTTAATCTCCTAATAGTTGTGATGAGTTAGAGGGGAGCGGGAGCAGAAAATGAAAGTCTACCTCTAAATGGTTTTTGGAGCAACGCCTGTCAAGTGGAACAGGACTGAAGGGGAAATTAGCCAGAGGCTCATGCAAAGGGAGCACTGTGGGAGATTTCTGCAAACCCGTTTGGGGAAAACGGATACAGTTTAGTCTTTGAGAGAATTTCAGGAAACACCAAAGAGACACAGTGAACTGCCAATGCTACTTTCCCTTTTTTTTTATCTCATAAGAAACAACCATGACAGGATTGACTTGAGGCTGACTTACAGAAATATACATATATTTACACTGTCAGGGGTTTTACTTCTGGTGGATTTCAATTTGGAAAAAGCCTTGCAGATGTTTCCCTTTGAGATGTTTCCTATTTTGTCACATTGCAGCTACAAACTTTATAGTTTCATTAGGGTGTTTTTATGGTAACCTGAATGTTTTTTAATAAGCAATATCAGTCAATTTTGCACAGAATTTGAATAAACATAATTATTCTCAAATTAAACTAGTCAATTGTGACAAATGTGAAGCTTTTCGTAAGTATTTTTGACATATTACACGTGATTTAGTGTAATCTAAATCAAGGTCTGGGGACCAAATCTGGCCCGCCATCGCTTTTCGTGTGGCCCTCAAGTCTCCAGGTACCAAATTACACCAACCTATGGAAATTCACATTTTTTCTCACTATGCATGACTGCAAATTTTCCTCAAAAATGGTCGAAAACACTGGATTTAACTGACCACTAACTCCCTCCAATAGGGGGCAGTATTGCATACTTTCACAACACAGCTGCCTCCGCCTTATTTCATGTTATTAGATATGTATTCGTATTTTAATGGGTTTTATCAATACATTCTGGCATTCATGGTCTTGATTTAAATGGTTTTGCCTTTTCATAAAAGTACCATCCACAAATAATTAGTCAGTTATTTTAAATCTTAAGGGCTGTAACTATAGTATTACTACTAAGTAGATTAATGTCCCATAATGTTCCCTCAGCAGCAGTAAACTCAACCAGTGGCATATTTTGGAGCACAGCTGTGACTTCTCTGATTTTGTATTTTAATAAATGTGTGGGTGTTGATACAGCAAACTGAGCTCACAATTTCTAACGGAATATGTTAATAAATAGGAGCGCTGCTGATTGTTACTGTTTGGCAGGAAGTCAAAAACAAAGTTGATTTATGATGGTTACTTCCAGTTCAGTCTCTCCATTAAGACAATACAAATGGTGTCAAAGGTCGAAGGTTAAGACAGCTTTTAGCCAACGAGATCAATCACTTTTTTCTGTTTTAATCCCCTGAAAGTGTTTCACAAATGTGTTCATACCTTTATTGAAGCTGACTGAAGAAATAAGAATATGAGAGTAATGTGCACTGAACAAAACTTCTTTAATTATTATTATTATTATTATTATTATTATTATTATTATTATTATTATTATTATTATTATTTCACATTAAACATCTGCCAGGTGTCCTAGTTCAAGTTTAAACTTATTTTAATTAAATTAAGTTAACTTTGATTAAGTTAATTTAAAATTAACTTAAGTAAATTTATTTATTTAATAAATATATCTTTGTATTAAACTTAATAAATACATTTATTAATTTATAAATACTTAATTTATTAAGCAAATTTATTTATTTAAATACAGTCATTAAGTAACTTTTAAATTAATAAAAATGTGATTACATTTTTATTAAGTAAACATTTTATTTTTACCCAATAAAATTACCTAATTTTAAGTAAAATTTTACTTAATAAAATTTTACTTTTATTAACTAAAAAGTAATTTACTTAATAAATTAAGTTGGTTTAATGTAACTGAAATAGTTGTTACCAACTGAAGCAATTGAATTAAGTTGGTTCAACTAAATTTTTTCAGTGCAGCTTTCAGTTTTTGTGCTTCAATAATCTGGAACAAACTTCCAGAAAACTGCAAAGATGCTGAAACCCAGAGTTCCTTTAAGTGAAGTCCAAAATCCCATTTATTTGGAGTTTTTTTTTTAAAATTAATATTAACTGGAACATCATTAATTTTAGTCTGCCTTCCAACTTTTCATTACTTTCTGTAATTATGCCACCATAATGTCCTTGTTTTGGATTTGCAGCTGCATTTGCAACAGACTGTTAAGTCCTATGCATCATCATGCATAATCCAAATTTCTGCAAATTTAAACTGAAAACATGCAACAACATAAAGTCCGTTTGGGTTAAATAAAGTTTTCTGATCAATCCTTTCACTGGTTTCTTTCTTTCTTGGTCCACTTTTAATAACTGTGCAACACGAGGTGAATTTCAGATTTTAGGATTTCGGTCACGTCGGCAACCTGTCAGTAAAGCAACATGTATCTGGATGTGCAGGGCGGGTTGTGGGGGGATGTTTGTGTTCCTCCTGCTCTGAAAATCTTTTAGTAATGAAGCGAAAGCAGAAGTGAACAGTGAACTGTTTCTCGCTGTGCTCAGACACCATTGTGCGTCAGTCTCTTTCCGAACCTCTCAGAAGTCTTTCCGCAGCAGGGGAAATGTGTTCTGCTGGCTTTTGTTCCCTCACATTGCCATCCGCCGGGATTGATGGTGCTACGCTGAGCCGTAATGAAAAGCCACAAAGCCAGCTGTGCAGACCTGCAAAATGGCACTTTCATCAAACTAAACAAGGCTGGCGCCAGCTTCTCAATTATTTAAGGTTTGAAATAAGCAACGGCGTGGAACGCTTTTGAATCAATGACTTTGACAGCCATCAGTGATGTTAAAAAGACGAGAATGTTACTCAGAAGATGAGATTTGGCTTATGGTTATGTAGTGAGAGACAATCCTCCAACACTGATTGCTACTGAAATGTCAGAACATTAATTTTTTTCCCCTGACAAGCTGCCATTAAACTACGTATGGCTGAGTATCACACCGGGCTAAAACTCTCTTCACATTACTTCAGTCATCACTTGATCAAGTTTGAAGTGGTTTGGTCAATACATTTAATTAAAAAGAGTAAAAACCTTGGATGGAGATATACTGTAAAAAAAAATCAACCAATCTATCAGTGAGACCAAACATTTTCAATCAATAAAATTATCTTTTCTGCAAAGCAAAGCCTTCCTTTTATCAGTGGAGAAGAAAATATATAATTGATGTTGCAAGCATCGCCATGGCGACTGGAGATTTAACATATGATCCCATCCTTTACTTAGAGCAGGGGTGTCCATGTACGATTGAACCGTTTTGAGCGTCCGACACTGGAGTTAGAAAATCTGAACTTTTGTCGCTGGCTGCAGAGCGTCAACCAATCAGAGAGACTGATTGGTTGATGAGGTGTAGAGGCTATGAGGTGTAGCAGCCTGTGGTTGGTGTCCTGCCAGGAGATGCAGGTACTGGTCACCAAACTGGGATCAGGTGAGATGAAAACAGCACCTACAGCGACCATCGTCAGCGTCCAGCTAGCTTGTGAAACTCACAAACCTTTGAAATATTTAGGAAATTCAAACATGCGCCCGACGGCGACATTCTGTTGATTTCAGTAAATAAAGCCTAGACACTCTCTCAATATTTCATCCACCATTGTTCAAAGTAACCGGAGAGGAAAAAAAGGCAAGAGGCTCTGATTCATGTTGTGCCGTTATCAGCTGTCACCGTTGTTTGTTCCATAGAAACTGAACACAAAACGTCCAGCAAAGACACCTGAGTCTCCGTTATGATTGCAGAAGCTTTCACTACATAATATTCTCTCTCAGTTTCATCCGCCACAAAGAGACCGGCAACGGAAAACAACCAGCGTCTAGAGCGATTTCGACATTTTACGTCTAGAGTAAAATGTCAAGCATCTGACTTCAAAGTGCACAGGCGTCGAACTTGAAGCGTCAGAAACGGTTTTGATGCACAAAATTAAGGATTGTGGGCGACCTCTGACCTCCATTCTAGAATGGAGCACATCTGAAAGCTAAAGCTGGTTGGTTGATGCAAATGGAGACTTTCGTCTTTTATGGCAATTTTTTGTTTTTTACAGAAAAACATCTTTGAAAAATAGTAGGTGCAAAAAATAGATTCTCAGTTATTAAGGTTTTTTGCATTTATCTTTATTTATTTTGTTTTTGCTCAAAATAAATCTACCCAAAACATCTGAAACTGTGGGTTTGTCTTATACGAGATACGTTGTGTTTTCTGCAAAATCCAAGTGTTTCATTGCTTTCAATTGTTAATTTTTTTGTTTATTGTTGAGCAGATAAAATAAAAAGGTACAAAATCTTATTTTTAAACCTGTTTTATAATATTTGCGCATGTGCATTCAACATAATTTTGGCTCTCATGGCAAAAAGTATTAAGCATTGCACAGGAAATGGTCTGGAGAAAACTGAGCTCTCAACTAATATTAATACATGTTTCATTCATGTTTCAAACACAAACTTTAAAGTTTTCCTTCAGGTTTTTCCTCTAACAGCCCAGAACAAAGTTGTAAAGAAAAGTGGAGGATGCAAATTTGAAATCTTGGGAGTTTGTTTTTCTCCAGGAGTCCTAATGTTTTTCTACATGAGCTTTTTAAAGCACATAATAAGAATGTGTGATAATACATCAGGATTTTCAAAAGTAATCAAATATGCAGGTCCTGCTAGACAGATATAAACTAAATTTAAACTGCGTTATATTTACAAAAAAGGAGAAAACCTTCTGGTTGAACGTGCAAACATAAACCATCGTAATCGTTTTCAGAGCTAACGTTTGTTTTGCCCTTTAACTACCCTGGACGGTGCATTTAAAGCTCTCTTTTACTTGAAGATTCAGGCACTGATTGCTTGATTACTGGCTTCTTTCATGAATCTTTTCCTCCACAGATTGAAGCAGAAATTGGGGGTTTTACTGCAAAAATCTTTCAGAGATCCAGGATTCAACACTCAGCTTCTTTGAAACAAGTCTAGTCTGATCATGTTTATCTTTATCACTGTGTTTCTGAAATGTTTATACATAATTCATTTCATGATAGAGCTCCATGCAACATCAATTTCACCTCAGCTTACACGAGTAAAGAAGTTGCAATTTAAAACAGAGTTGATTCTTCAAGCTTTACTATTTCCACGAAAAATGTACGGTCTTGTTCTTATTTTTTTTTTTTTTCTGAAAGAAAATGATAAAGTAACTTTCTTATGCAATATGTATAAACAGATTTAATCAAACTCACATGTGAGCTTAATCTGATTTTTTAAAATATAGTGAAAACTCACTGGATCACATTTAGATTTACAAGACAAAGAAAATGTGAAATAACTGTTTTCTAACAACATGATGTTTTAAATTCAGTGTAACTCCAGATATTTCAGCTTCCCAAGCTGCATCTTTTTCCAAATATTACAAAAAACATCTGAATATTGAACAAAAAGTAGATTTTTTTTGCTCTAAACTCTAAATTAACTTCATACACTCACATCAGAAACTTCTGTTTTGATCAAAATTCAATAAATATTTTATTCAAATCCAACTTTTTGAACTTTTTTTTTTTTTAAAAAGAGACAGCTATAAATCTGATTCTTATGTGGGATTCCTCAAGGCTGCATTATTGGGCCACTTTTATTATCATCTACTGCACATGTTGTAAAGAATTAAGGCTTAAAACAGCCAAAAACTAACGTGGCTCTAGCTGTGTCTACAGAAAGAAAAACATAATAATCCCACATGCTATTAAATAACCGCACGCTCTCAATCTTTAGAAAATAAAATATTTAAAAACCCTGTTATTGTTCTACAAGGCACTAAATGGCTTTGGGTCTATCATCAATGTTCCAGAAATTAGCAACAATAAGCAATTTTGTACATTTTATATTCAGTTTTAATGATGAAGAATGAAACTGAGGGCAGAATTTCCCCTTCTGGTAGGAAAACAGCTTTGAACATGCAGCTAAAGCTACAATGGTTGCAAATGGTGTATTAGTGAGTTATGAAGGCATTTTTTGCATACTTTTCTAACATCTGCTTGTATTTGATCTATTTTCGTCAGCACACCACACTTTTCAGATTTTTTGATACAAACAAATCGATGAAATTCATGTAACTTTTTCCATCCTCTTCAAAATTATCCACTAATTTAGCTTTTTTTGCAGCCCCAAAAAAGCTTCTTTTCCTAAATCTCTCTTATTTTTTATTTATTTTGCTTCACGTTGAAAGACGTCTTCAGTTTAAGCACCACTGAGCTTTCAAATGCTCGTTCAACTCTGCAATGAGAGGTTTGTGCACTGGAGCCTCAATGTAACATCCTCTATGTGAGTGTCAGACTGTTCTTGTGTTTTCTAACATTCTCTCCAAGCCTCGTGTTTTGTTGCTTCTCTCTGCATATCACAGATTTCTCTTTCTAACCTCAGTCAGACATCTGTGCTGGACATTTACATATAATCCAGGGCAGGATTTTCCCAGGGGCCTGCACTGTGCAGAAAAGTGTGTTACAATCAAACATAATCATAGTGGAAGCTCTAAACTCTTCATACAAAGAAAACTGTACGTAGCAAATACACCAATATCTCATTAACTTATGATAAACGCTTCTAAATCCAAGTCTGACTTATTTAATTTGGGATCTAAAGCTAAAAAGATGCTTTTAACTTGAGTTTAGCTAAATGTCTCCCAAAATAACAGCAATTTGAATTGACTTATAACCAAGACCATGAAAAAACACAAAACCTTACCAAGTATTTTTGATCTAGTTTCAAGTGCAAATATCTGAGCAGGCTTGAAATAAGACTTAAAAGTAACTTTTCAGTAAGATATAAACTTGTTTTAAGTAAATAATTCCTTAATGTTGATGAAAAGGTATTTGTTCCAGATAGATTAACTTCTAAAATTGAGAAAAAGTTTTGCTAGAAGTGAAATAATCTGTCAATCTGCATCAACATTAAGGTAAGGTCATTTTATTTATATAGGACATTTTCAGCAACAAAGTGCTTTACATGAATTAGAAGGAAATACAAACAAAACAACAAAACCAAAAGAAAGGCAAAAAGGTAAAAGTGGTATTATTCTTACATTGGTTCCCCATGTAAGAATAAAAAGTCCATAAATTATAAACTAACAGGATCTTCTCTCAATCTTAAGTTTGTTCTGGATTAGAAAGTATAAAACTAGATGTTTGGATTTGTATAAATCTAAATGTTGGTTCTCCATGTTTGACTCTTGTTCTGGGTTGCTAAGTAATAAACTAATTGGAGTTTCTCCAAGTCTTGCTGCAATATTAAAAGTATAAAGCTAAATATTGGTCTAAAATTCCACAATTTAGTAAACTAAACAGACAGAAATGAAGCAAGCAGGGCGAAGGTGGGAAGGAGGGAGAAGACAGCAAGAGAAAAATGAATTATTTACTTAAAACAAGTCTTTACAGTATATTTTCTCTAAAAAGTTACTTTTAGGTTTGTCTTCAAGTCTACGAAGAAATCTGCACTAGAAATTAGACTAAAACTTTGTGTTTTTGCAGAGACGATATGCAATCAGGTGGAAAGTTTACATACACTCTCCATCTGCAAGAGCATCATTTATTTTGAGCCTTTAATGATTAATTAATTCTTTTTCGCTGGGTGAAAAGTTTAAAGTAAAACAAGAATTGAGTGTGAAAGTTTGGTCAAACTAATACTTGGTAAACAAAATAAATAAATCCTCTTTTTTGTTAAAGAACACTTCGAATATCTTTACAGCCAAAAACAAATGATATTTGCACTTATAGAAAATGTACATAAACTTTGTAAGATTGATGTTTAGTCAAATTGCACGGCACATTTGATCCTACAGTGTTTCCAAGCGACTATCTCACTCATTAGGGCTGCAACACAGACTTCATCCGATTCCCAGCTCTCCACGACTCAAAGACGTTCTTTAAAGAACCCGTCAAGCATGTTTACTTTAGGATGGAAAGTCTGAATTGGCCCCAGAAAACAGCCACAGATGCAAGTTTGGAGGAACATCAGTGACGCACAAAGTCCACACATCTTCTTCAAAGTAAGCGACACAGCACATAAACCAAACCAAAAAATAAAACACATGCTCATGTGGAGTAGGGAGAAAACAGCCAGACAGTATCCAATTATTCACTGCTTTTTAAAAATCAGTAGGTTATGAACCGCTATTATTTCAAAAGGACATTTTTGAAACTAAGCTACATTAAAAATGTTTGCGTTTTTTCAGCTAAACCCAAAATTATTCAAACCTCCAGCAGGTTGAGGTGTTTTTTTATGTTTAACAGCAACGTTAACGTAGAGTTCTGACTCAAATCTGATTATTTTTACAGGGAGATAAAGATCAGGGTCAGAAAACATTTCCCAAAAATCTAGTCGGCAATTACGAGATCGTAACGTTTGATTGCTGTAACGTAAATACATATTTTTTCATTCACAATAAAGGAGAATACAATGTTAAAATGTAAATATAGCAAGCAAACTACTCATTTTGCATATTAGTATTAAATTTTCAGGGTTGTGTTACATCAGAAAAAAACATTTTAGTTGAATAAAAATCTTTTTAAATCATAATCTGCAAGGCATATTGAATAACTTTGGGCTCAACTGTATTTGCAGGTGCATCTCAAAGTTAGAATTTAAACCAAAACTTATTTTGAGTAAATTTCAGTTCAAAAAGTTTCAACATACACAGATTTATGTATTTTGAGCATAAAGCTAAAAAACTCAAAATTCAGTTTCAGTTCAAAAGGAAAATAAACCAATAAAAATGATTTTGGCAAAATAAATTTTATGTAATTGACATCTTGTGCCTTGCAAGATTATATTAAAGACTGCTAAAGAAGCGCATTGTATTATAGCGGATTAATAGAAAGTTGAGTGGAAGGAAAAGATGTGGTAGAAAACATAAAGGAGAAATAGGCCAGGATTGCTTCTCAGATGTCAAAAAGAAATGCATTTCATTTTCCAGAAGAACCTGGCTCATGTATACATGATCAAATCACCATGATACGTTACTGTTACCATGGTTACAGCCATGTTTTAGTCTAAAAACTCATCAAAAATCTACTGACTCGACGGCTGTTCTGGAAACAGTCACTCATTGTTCAAAAATCTAGATGTTCAGACTCTTGTAATAGTGGAAATATTACTAGAAAGTGAAAGTTTAGCAGGAAAAAATAAATCGCCTCAAGAATCCCATCAGTGTTTATGTTGTTTACTGCAAAGTCAGCGCAAAAAATCTTTAGAGCACGTCTCGGTTTCTACTGCTGTCAAAGTTTATAGATGCTGATTAAATTTTCTAGCAGGGCTTGGCATCTGCCCGCACTGCCAAAGGTACCAATAACTTGTTTAATGACCGTGGTAATAATCCTGACCCGAGCCCCATAGAGAACCTTTGGCGCATTGATGGAGTCATTTATGCAAAAGGAGCCCTGACCAACTGCAGTGCAGATTTTTTCAGCACTAAGAGAAAAGGCGATGATATTAGCTCCTGCTTTTTGTCTTTTTTAAATCACAAAAGTTACTTTAAAGTTACTTGTGGTTTTTTCACAGTTAGCTTTTGTGGCTAACTTGAGTGCTTAAATCAGCACACTTTCCAATCACCGTCCAAGTCAAAACATTGATACTTATTAGGCTAAAGTGACAAAATGCAGTATTTTAATTAGAGAAAGCCATATAGTTTCAGGAAGTAGATATAGGAAGAAAAATATCAGTATTGGTATCTGTTATCGTCCAAATGAGTTTTAGTATATCGCCGTATCGGGTATCGACCAAAAATCCAATATCGTGCATCTCTAATCCTTAGTTTTCTGAGAAACTGAATTCTGGGTTTCCATTAGCTTAGCCACTGTCATAAAAACTAACAAATGAAAGCTTGAAATTCATCCCTCTGTGTGAGTCTCTGTTTTAGAAATGAATTAGTAAAATTACTGGTCAACAGCCAAGAAACTGTCTGGGATTTTTCAACTGTTTCAGGGTAATTTTGATGTGCTGAATCCGAAAATCACTTGGGTTTTGCTCAATCAGGTCAACTTCCTGAACTAAGCTACATAATTTGGGATGCAGTCATGATGGCTGATTACGGTCGGACTCTAAAGAGAGACTTCCCTGCTGCTGAGCATACGACGCGTTCAGAGAAAAGGAAGTTCATTCCTTAATTTTGCACAATAAAGACGTAATTTTCAACTTACATGTTCAACTTACCTTATCAGTGTTTATTACTCAATTTTGTTTTAATTAATACACTCTGTTAGAAAACGACTTGTTTTTCTCCTAAAGCCTTTTTTGGATGGGAAATGTTAATGGAAATGGCTGATAATGTCACAAAAATTTAATCATGTATATTGGATTTTTCTGAATCAAATCAGAACAAAAACCTGACCTGATTGAGAAAAATTGGTCTTATTTTTGAATTCAGCTGTGCAAAATAGTCCTAATTCAGTTGAAAAAACAAACAACTTCCCAAAAATATTTTTTTGTAACCCACTGTTATATTCCAACTTACTGACATGCACCAAGCATGTATTTGCTCATTAGCTAATTTTTGTTTTTTCTACCTTTACTAGCTTCAAGTGGAATAATTGGAGACATCCGACGTCTGAGGTTAAGGTGTGAATAGTGAGAAATTTAAGGTGTAAAGGTGGAATTTCAAGGGTGTCTTTTCACAGGGCATACTTGGTGAATTATTTACCTCTCTGTTGAGCCTTGTGTTTGATTTAGACTTTTTATTTTTAGGCTGAGGTGATGGGTCATACCTCACACTCCCTGGAGCCAGAAATTGTGCAAGTGCAGGAACCAGTGCCGTTGCCAAGCACCTCCAGTGCCTCTGGTGTGGCAGCGGGGTTGTAACTCATGTAATACTCTTGGAGTTGGGAGCTGAGGTTTTGCTCGGGCTCTGGGCTCTTTTTGCGCCGCTTCCGTCCCACCACTGACCGCTGCTGCAGCAACCGCGTAGCGCCCGGGTAACGCCGCCACAGCACGTAGATAATGGTCAAGATGAGTGACATGGTGAAGAAGAGTGCCACGCTGCCCACCACCACTTTGTGCAGCGCCATGTGCTCCATCGCCGGGGGCGATATGAGGGTGGGCCGAGTGCGAATCGCTGTGTTTCTAGTGTCTTTGCTCATGTGGCCTGGATTGGTTGGATGAGGAATTGGTCGAAGTCTGAAGGGTGGGAGGGGACCAAAGGTGCTGGTTGGTGGGGTCGTTGGCGAACCACTGGTGGCGGCAAAGGTTGGTTCAGCCGTGGCGTCAGAGATTAGCTCCGGCATCGGTGATGGCGTTTCAGTCATAAAGTAATCATTCTCCTCGCAAATGCCGTGGTTCCGTGTGACCTCCATAATTTTCTCTCCCTGGAGATGCTTGGGGCTGCTGCAGATCATGGTGGTGTCTTTACTGCCCCGGAAATTTCTCAACCAGGCAACAAGGGGGCAAATGCCCACTCCACAGTCCCATATGTTGCCAGCCAGGCTAATAGTGGTCAGTGAGATCCAGGCCGTCACAGCCTCTTGGGACACGTTGGACAATTTGTTGGATTCCAAGTTCAGGACTTGAAGGTTGGGTAAGCAGTGGAAAACAGCTGGGTCTAGCGTCTGAATTTCATTCCCCGACAGATCCAGTTTCTGCAGAGTGTACCAAGTCCAGGGAAGGCCCTGGTTGACCACTCTGATGCGATTCCACTGCAAATAGAGGGATCTCAGATTGGCTAAGCGAGGAAACAGAAAAAAATTTATCCTGGAGAACTGGTTGTGCTCTAGATGCAACTCCATCAGCCTTTGCAATCCCAAGAAGGTGGTGCGAGTGAGAGCCTTGATTCGATTGTAGCCCAAATCCAGAAATTCCAAACTTCTGCACTCCAAAAACGCTCGAATGGGGATGTTGGAGAGACCGTTTGAGCGCAGGTGAAGGTTTTGTAGTTTTCGTAAGCCATGGAATTGACCCGGCTGCAGGATTTCCAGTTTGTTGTAGGACAAGTCAAGGCTACGAAGGTTGGGGACGCCATGGAATGTCGAGTTATGTAGAGACGAGATCCGGTTGGAGCTCAGTATCAACTCTTTAAGCCTTCGAACTCCCTGGAAAGCTCGACTGTCGACGACTGAAATTTGATTATGGTCCAGGTATATCCAAAGAAGCTGTCCCAGGTGAGCAAATTGGTAAGGTAGCAGGGTATGTAGTTCGTTGTAGCGCAGGGAGAGACCCTGGCAGCCTACTGAGATGTTTTCCGGGACTTCTAAAAACCCAGAGGAGTCGCAGTGGATCGTTTTCCCCTCGCAGCGGCAGCTGTTGGGGCACGTGCGCTCACCAAAGCTGAACAACAAGGGAGCTCGCAGGAGCAGGAGCAGAGGGAAAAGGAAGCATGTCAGCCTTCCATCACACAGCAGCGGACCTGGGAGCAAACAAAAACAAAATTAGGATTAGTAAAATCAAGAAACAATAGGACGGCTACAAAACAGCAACAAATAATGACAAAGAAAATTTAATTGTTTTGAAAAACATGGACTGGTTCTCCAATGTATCTTACCACGCTCCGCCCACAATTGACCTAGAAAATCCCACATGGCCTCAAGTCTCACAAACAAAGCCTCGCGGCGCTTTGTCTCTATGTAAACATGAGTATTTCTGAGTCGATTAGTGAATCATTTCACCAAATATCAGCTACAACAATGGACAGAGGAACTAACAAGTTCATGTGAAGCTTCACTACATTGATGTTATTTTCAGTTCTAACATTTCATTTTGGAAGATGTTAGGAGTTGTAGAGCCTGGTAGCTACAAAAACTAACAGAGATGTTAGCTTAACGTCAAAGGAAGGAGTTACTCGCTCAGTTGGTTGATTCCACAGTTTTCTTATTAGAAAGACAG